>JAADYG010000035.1:0-91576 GCA_023338115.1 Phytopythium boreale
CAGGTCGGCAGCGCCAAAATGTTAGAAGCGCACGACCATCCGTTAATTTTGTGGCTAGATTTTTTTTTACGCGAGCCCAAGCGTAAATTTACGCTTTCAGGAGCTGTCTAATTTTTACGGTCTTTTTACCCAATCAGCAAAGATATGTGGTACACATTAAACCTCAACACGCTTTTTATCGTGGGATAGAGAAGTAATCCAGTGCCTTGGTTCGCGCCAAAATTCAAAAAGAACGCGCCCTTCTTTCCGCCAATCACCACCTTTCATCCACTCCATTGGCGGAATTCCTTTGCCATTTTATCATTTCCAACAAATCATAGTCCTCCCCCTCCACAAGAGGTTCAGTCCAGCAAGAACAAGCGGTTGACCTCTCTATTCTATGTGGCACTAAATATGTTGAATCCAGCATATTTGCCAATATATCGCCCTTCCCGTGTTGCGCACTTTCTTCTTATTTTTCCACCTGCCCCCCCCTCTCTCCGCTTCCCCCTCGCGCCGGGGGTTTTTCACTTGCGTTCAGTATCAAAAACTTGATAAATCGCCAAAGTTAGTGCTTGGTCGCAAACTTATACCGCGTTCGCCCTTCAAGTCGACCGACCGACCGACCCGATGGCCACTTCCGCGCCCGACGCCACCTCCACGCCGACCTCCGCCTCCATGAACCTCTCGCAGCTCGGCGCCATGGGCGCGTCCACTGGCGGCATCCTCTCTCCCGGAGGCGCCGGCAGCCTCACGGGTTTCCAGACCGCGGGCATGGCGCAGTCTCCTTCGAGCGCAGAAGCCGCCGCCGCTGCGGTTGCGGCCGCGGCTGCGGCCGCCGGTGGCGCCGTCCCCACGCTGCCCAAGCCGACGCGCAAGCGCCGCGGCGACGGCAGCGGGAACCTGACGGTCGAGCAGAAGCGCCGCATCTGCGAGAAGCACCGGTCGACGCCCAAGATCACGCAGAAGGACCTGTGCCGCTGGGCCAAGCTCGAGTTCAACCTCAAGAAGGCGCCGACGCAGCCCACCATGTCCAACATCCTCAAGCACGAGCATCTGTTCAAGGACAACGTCGGCGGTGTGCTCGGCCTGGACCGCAAAACCATCCGCCCCACCAAGCACGCGCACTTTGACCAGGTGCTCGCGAACTGGGTCATGGAGCGCCAGAACAAGGGCAACATCACGGGCGACATGATCAAGACCAAGGGCCGCGAGCTCGCCAAGCAGATGGGCCTTGACGGCAAGCTCGGCTTCTCGAACGGCTGGCTCGCGTCCTTTAAGGCGCGCCACGGTCTCATGAAGCGCTCGGCCAACCTCGCGAATGAGAAGGCTGCAGCCGCAGCTGCTGCCGCCGCCGCTGCTGCTGCCGCTGCTGCCGGGGGCGCGCCGAAGGATAACGCGGGCGCCAGTGCTGGCGCTGGCTACTCGCTCATGGACGGTAATGGCGGCATGGTGCTACCGAACGGACTCTCGGTGGAGCCCAACTACATGCTGCCGCCGGTATCGATGGACTTGACGCTGGAGCAGATCCAGGACGTGCTCCGCGAGTACGTCCCGAGCGATGTGTACACGGTCGATGAGACTGGCTTGTTCTTCCGCGCTTCACCGAACAAGCTTGTGCAGGGTGACGATGCGCAGGCGCTGCTTGCCGACGAGGCGCGGCTTACTGTGCTGCTTGCTGTGAATGCTGACGCGTCGGACCTGATGGAGCCGTACATTATCGGCAACGTGCTGCCGCCCAAGTCCATCAAGAACGCGTCCATCTCGCAGCTTGGGTACCACTACGTGTGCAGCTCGAAGTCGCGCATGACGGTCTTCATCTTCCAGCAGTGGCTGCGCGACTTCAACGCGCGCATGGCGAGCGCGCACCGCAACGTGGTGCTGCTCATGGACAATGCGCCTTCGCATGTTCTCGGGTGCGTGACGCTATCGAACGTGCGCGTCATTATGTTCGCGCCGCACCTTGGCATGAAGGTGCAGCCCATGCGCGGTGGCATCCTCGCGGCTTTCAAGGGCAAGTATCGCCTGAAGCACTTGACGCTTGCGATCGACCATCTCGAGGACGGCCTGTCGGACATCTATCGTGTCACCCAGCTGCAGGCCATGCGCTGGATTACCGAGGCATGGCAGCAGACGTCGAAGGAAGTCATCGTGAACGCGTGGAAGCCGCTTGGCATCTCGGCGCCGTTTCCGTTTGACCCGAGCATGGACGGCGGCGACGACAAGAACGTCGAGGAGGAGCTGTGGGGTTTGCTGTACTGCCTACAGCTCAGTGGCGTCGTGAACACAAAGGTGCTCGTGAACTCGCGGTGGGAGAACGACATTCACAAGCGTCTCAATGAGGACATGATTGAGGACCCGCAGGAGAACGAGGAGGAGTTCCGGCTCCCGACTGACGTGGTCGGTGTGATGGACGCTCGCGGTGGCATCGGTCACTTGAACCACGGCGGCGACGCGCATCACGCGCAGCAGGGCGGCGTGCCGCCCCTGACGGCCAAGGAGCAGCTCAAGGCGTTCCGCGATGTGATCCGGTACCTGGAGCGCACGGGCAATGCTGGAGCGAATGCTGGCGCGGCCAACGACACGCGCGATCCGCAGCTGCTAAACGTGATCGACTTCCTGAAGAAGAAGCAGCTGAGCCTCCGGTTCGACAACGCCAGCTCCAGCACGCTGACGATCTAAGGAGAAAAGCAAGCAACTACGAGGTCGACAGCACGTGCGACCGGCCGGGCTGGTGCGTATGGCGTATGAACGATGATGTGGATTGGAGGCGAGCCGTGTGTGCCTGCCTCGCTCGTCTGTTTCTTTTATAATGCATGTGTCTTTAGCGCTGTTCGCGTGTGCTCTGTCTGGCTTGGTCATTCATGAAGCTTCACGATGATTCTGACGTGCTCTCGAGTTGCAGCAGCCAGCACCAGACCTGATGGACGGCGCCACGCCACAGGCATCCAGCCCACCCACGCTATAAATACCATCCAGCGCTGACGTGCGCTTGCCCGTTTACCAGGCGCTTGACAGGAGCAAGGAACAGTTCTGCGTCCGGTGTTGCGGCGTCAAGCAAGCGGATGCCGATCGCGCCATGGCGAGTCACGGCGTGCTCGTAAGTTGCCGAGTCCGCGACGCTGGGCTTGAGCGTGACGCCGCCGCCGTTCGCGTCGGCACGGACTCAGCCTCGATCGTCGTAGCGCATGGCAGTGGCGCCTCCAGTGACGCCACGTTGGATGCGTTGGCGCCTGCAGCCGGTGTCACGTCGAGCATCTCTGGCAGCAGCGTCAGTGGAGCCACCACCAGTTACGTGTACTTCGACACGGTGCTTCCGCCGACGGCGACTTAAGAGCAAGTGTTTGCTTCGGTCGGCGCGCCGTTCGTAGACGAGGTGCTCGCCGGCTACAACTGCACCATCCTCGCGTACGGACAGACCGGCAGCGGGAAGACGTACACGACGGTGGGCGGCACAACGTCGGAGTCGCGTGGCCTCATCCCGCGTTCGCTCGAGCTGCTGCTATCGCGGAGGCTCGCGATCTCAGCGAGAGGAGAGTTCGACGTCGCACTGACGGCGAGCTTCGTCGAGATCTACCAGGAGAAACTGCGCGACCTGCTTCTGCCGCTCAACAGCACGCGCTTGCGACTTCGCGAAGACAAGAGTCGCGGCGTGTGGATCGAAGGCGCCGGCTCGATCTGTGTCGACAGTGTTGAGACCGGCATGGCACTGCTTGCGCGTGGGACTTCGCAGCGATCCATGGGATGCACGGCCATGAACGCTGACTCGAGCCGAAGCCACTCGGTGCTGCTGCTCACGTTCACGAAGCGCAGGTCGAATGCAGCACCCAGTGGTGGATCCAGTTCCAGCAGCAGTAGCACCATGTCGATCGTCGACTTGGCAGGCTCGGAGCGTGCGCAGAAGACCTCGGCGAGCGGCGTTCGGCTGGACGAGGCTAAGTACATCAACAAGGTAAGCAGCAAAAGCGTCAGAAGCACACTTGACGGCAACATTCTAACCTTGACTGCTGATTCCAGTCGCTTTCGGCGCTAGGGAACGTCATCAACGCCCTCGCGGACGGCAAGTCGCGGCACGTGCCGTACCGTGACAGCGTGCTGACGCGCCTGCTGCAGACGTCGCTGGGCGGGAACGCTAAGACGCACTTGTTGCTCACGTGCTCGAGCAGAGTGGCACATGTGGACGAGACGCTGTCGACGCTGCGCTTCGGCGCGCGGGCCAAGCGCGTCAACAACTCGCCCCATGTCAACGTGCTTGCGGAGGACGCCGCGGGCTCTGGAGGCCACCGCGAGAACCAGCGACTGCTGCAGACGCTGCGCGACAAAGTGTACGTTAAATGTGTCGTTCGTTGTTTGGCACACGCTGACACTATGCACGGACCTTTGCAGCGAGAGTCTGGGCTGCTACATCCGCGAGCTGGAGGCAACGAGGTGTACGGCCTGTTGACGACGACGATCGGATGCTGAGACGTCAATGTCGATGCAAGACACCGCCTGTCGATGCAACTGCGGTAGTAGCACTGATGCTGTCGAAGTCACCACGTGTGAAGAGCCCCCACTTTCAAGACAAGGAAGAATCAGCGCTCGCCCCGAGACTGACCCGAGCGACTCGAGCGACTCGAGCGACCTCGAGAGCCACGACTCAGTCTGGCCCGCATGCTCCACCTCGGATGACATTGCGGACGACGTTTTCCAGGCGGAGATGCGCTCGCTTCGCAAGGCGCTGGCAGAACTGGCGGCGTCGACCAGCCACGGCATATGTGTACCAGTTGTTGAGCTCACAGCTCCATCAGCCTTCAACGGCATTGATGCTTTTCCCAGTCGACAGATTACCGAGTTGGAAGTCCAAGTCGACCGGCTGACCCTCGAGAACGAGCAGTTGGACGCCGCGAACCGGAGTTTGCGCTCGGAAGTCAGTCGCTTGAATGAGCTGCTGCGCCAGCAAGACGAAGGCGACGTGGCGGAGGCGGAGATTCTTCGGCGCCGCCTCGACTCAGCGGAGACGCGGCATGAACGCTTGCAAGCAGAGCTCGCGGACGCTCTCCTCCAGCACGAAGGTAAGACTCGTGGGTTGGACGATCAGGAAGTCTCTTGACTCACATGATAGAACATGCTGCAGAGTGTCGAGCTTTGCTGGCCGCCAAGCAGTGTGAGGTGAACGACCTTCGAGCGCAAGTGCAGCAATGGACACTCGCGACTCTTGACCCACGGGATGAAAACGAGCGGGAGGGCGGGTGCGAGCTCAGCGCTACGAAGCGCTATCAGCGAAAACCGAGCGCTCGTCCGTTCACTGCCGACGAGCTCAGCAGTCCGCCATGCCGAAGGCAACTGAAACTGCACCCAGAGCCTGGCGAGCACAACGCGCAAAGCGGAGCAGGTTTGAGGATTCAGAGCTGGTGGAGCGGCGATGAAAGCTGCGATGTCGGTAACAGTAGCAGAAGGCGATGCAGCGGCGGCAGTCCGTCACCACATGAACCCGTGGAGATCCCCAAACGCTGCGGTACGTCTTCTGACTCAGTTCGACCGCTGCGCGCGCGTCTGGTGGGCCTTTTAGCGTCGCTGGAGGAAGAAACCAGCGCGTTCCGCGGGCTGCTGGCGACGGAGACGCGAGCGCATCCAGTGGTTGATGAAGACCGACCACCCTCGCGCGCAAAGAAGTCGGGGTGACGGCTGCGCGACCTGCCAGCACTAGCGATGGCGACGACAGAAGGTCAAGGGTGTCCCCAACTTCCGGAGAACTGGACTTCATGGGACACCAAGTCACGAACGAAGTCCCGGTAACATTCGATCGAGACACTTGACGCAACGCATAACCTTCAGCTCGCCCAACTACTCGCTGGCAATCGCGCTTCGCCCACTTCGTCGCTCGCTCACCACAAGCCCGGCAAGAAGAACATCTTGGCGCCAGCTCCCCACAGCGACGCACTCGAGGTCCTACATTAGTGCACAAGTCCCACCGGCAGTTTTTGCCGCGTTCTGGACCAGCGCCGTCGCCTCCTCCACCTCCTCCCACCCGCTCTTGACATCTTGGACCTGGCCCTCCAACCACTACACGCACATGTCAGCGTCCAAGCAAACCCACAGCAAAGTTTCATCTCGGCCTTACCTCCTTGACGATGTCGACGTCGCAGCGCTGGAAGAGCTGCTGGTACTGCTGCGAGACATAGCGAATTCCCTCGGGCGGGAGCACCTGTCGGCTGCGCATCCAGAGCTCCCACTGCTCCCGCTCTTCATCCACCAGCGACTGTTACACGTCGCGGTCGTGTTTGCAGCGCTCGAGCTTCTTCTCTTTGTTGCGCTGGATCGCGGCCGACTCCTCTGACGGTGGCTCCAGCGCGTTGAGCGCCGTAAAGCGCGAACGCTCCTTCTAAAGGCGCGAGACCTCCGCGGAAGCCTCGCGGTACAGCGCGCAGCCCTTGACAAAGAACGCGTGCAAAGCCTCACACAGTGCTGGGAAGTTCTTGCGCACAAACGTGCTCGCGAGTCCCCGTGTTGCCTGCGTCGTCGCATGTGCACGCTGGTGAGAGACTGACGATAGCGCCATCAACCTGTCAATCGCACTGACCTCGTTCCGGTGCGCCCACTGCCGCTCCACGTTCGTCAGCAGCGCGCTCGTCACCAAGTCGAACGTGCACACCTCTCTCGCCGCGGCCAGTGCAAGTTTGCGGTGTTGAACGGCGGCTTTCGAAGCTTCTAGAGCCCGTTGCTTCTCGACAGTGACCGGATCCGCAGTATAGTGCCGCACATCAACGCGGGCGTTGGCCTTCGCGTGCGCCTTCGACACCTCGAGCTCCATCCTGGCAGCTTTGGCGCGGTCGCGTTCAAGAGCAGCAACTTCGGCTTCCTTGTCAGCAAATGCACGGCGGGCGGTGTCAGCTCGTTCTCGGCGAGCGCCAGGTTCGCGCAGCTTGTCACCTGTTGTTCGTCAACCTGTCGCGCCATTACCGCCAACTTGTCGGCAAACAGAGACCCGCTGCTGTGGTGCGCACCCTGTCCACCGACGCCGACGGACTCCACCTGGCTCAGGAGCGCGTTGTACGCCGCTTTGATATCGCAGATGCGACCACGGGCCACGCCAAAGTCCACGTGGCGTTCTGCACCACAAGCTGGCGATCCAGCGCGTTGAGCATCTGCTCAAGTCGGACGCGCTGATGCCCAACAACTCGTGCGTTAGTCAAGACCAATAGCCCAAGCATACCACTATAACATTCATGACTCCGCAGCTCTTACCTCGTCGTCATGCGGAGGGTGAAGTGCTGCGACGGAAACGACGACTTCAACTGCGGCGCTCACGTGGCGCGCTCCCAGGTTCCCGTGACCTCCGTCCCCAATCCCAGCAACCTCGTCCGCCTTGGCCCAGGTGGCGAGCGCCAACGCCGCGCGATCCAGCAGCGCCGACGTCGTGGGCCCCGCACGAACGTTAAGCGCCTGCCAGAAATCCCCTTTCCACGACGAAAGGGGCGGCACAAACCCGAGCGTCAAGCTCTGCACAGCTCCGCGGAAGATCCGCTTCGCCAGCTCCGTGTCGGTGCCGAGCACCTGCTGTTCTGGTTGCGGCGTTATGGTTGGCACAGACCGAGCAGAACACGGCGGCGTGCTGGTACCCTCGCTCTGGTCTTGCGCTTCTTGGTCGGGGACTCTAGAGCTTCGGGCGCCACGTTGGCCGCCCGCTCCCCTCCTCCGGAGTGGAAGTTCCCACCACCGCCGCCCATATCTGCGCCTCTGGATTTGGTTCTTCTTGACTTGTACGCGGCGAATTGGGGAGTGAACGGCGATCCAAACTGCCGTTGCTCTGGTCTGGTCTGGGGATCGTGGACGAGGCGAACTTGAAGCCGCTGGGGTCTTGTCACTGGAATTCGACGTTTGCGAGCGATAAAAGTCATACCCACCGCGTTACGAACAACACACACACACACACACACACACGTACGAGCAACCAGGAGCACTCCCGTCGACAGAGGTCGCCGACAGCCGGCAAACTTGCTTCTGCTGCTCATTCTTGTTTCCTAACTCGCCATAAGACTTGTGTCCTCTCAAAGCTTCTTGTCGCGGCTGGTCGACGCCGTCGTGGTCGCGAAGAAGGACGCGAGGCGCTCGCCGGACACGGGCATGCGGAAGAAGTACTGCCCGGGGCCGCTCACCTCGCGCGTCATGTCGTCCATGGAGAAGAGCGTGCGAGCATTCGCGTCGTCCTTGTCAAGCTGATCCAGCAGTTCGTAGCCGTGCTGCACCAAGAACTCCACGTCCGGCACCTTGTACGCGTCTCCGCCGTCCTTCTTCTTGGCGCGCAGCCGGTCCAGCACCTTGGAGATCGTGTAGCTGCGCACCTGCACGTTCAGGAACGTGCGCAGGTCGTACACGAAGCGATCGCCCGACTCGGGGAAAATGGGTGCGAACGCGCCGTGCTTCCAGGCGGCGTCGAACAGCGTGTCGGCCATATTGAGGCGTCGCTGGGCCAGCAGCGAGTGCAGGAACTGCACCGTCGTGCTGAGCGGCAGCACGAACTTCCCGTCCGCGTCCGTGAGCGGCAGCTTCTCCTCGAACACAGCTTCGTATCCTAGCTCCGGGTGGCGCTTCTTGACGCACGTGCGCACGAGCACGTCGTACACGCGCGGGTCAGCCGGGATGTTGTGCTTGAGCATCTCGCGCCACAGATACATGGACCGGCCGCAGTGGTCTTCCTCGCGCAGCCGCCGGAAGAACGCTTCAATGACCGAGTCGTCCTTCGGCTCGTCCGAGTTGGGGTACAGCGCGCGCATGACCCCGTCCGGGTTCATGTACGCCGCCAGGCCCATGGAGCCGACAAGGCTGCCGCAAAAGAGCGTCGTCAGCATGTACTCCTGGTAGTTGATGAATGGCACGAACGCCGCGCCCATGGCGCCGACGCCGATCAGCGCGGCCTTGACCTTTTTCGTGTCGACCTCGCCCAGCTCACCGTGGAACACGGCGTGCATCATGGTGATGTACGTGATCAGGTCGGGCTGGATCTTGCGGTCCTTCATCTCCTCGTACAGCTGGAACGCGGTCGTGAGGTTGCTCACCTTGCCGCACGCCTTGAGCAACACGTTGTAGTGCACGAGGTTCGGCGACAGGTCCGGCGAGGCCTTGAGCTGGTTCATGAGCTTCTGCGCGCTTTCAAAGTCACCGGCCACCGCGTACGCGTCCATGAGGATCGCGTACGTATGCTCGTCGGCATGCAGTCCGTCTCGCTTCATGTCTTCAAACAGCTCCAGCGCCTTGGACACGTGGCCGGCGCTCGAGTACGCGCTCATGAGGCTGTGGTACGTGATGTTGTTCATCGCCATGCCCTCCTCCTTCATCTGGCGGATCAGTAGCTTGACACGCACCGTGTCGCCAGCGGTGCCGCAGAGTCCGAGAAGCGCCGAGTAGACGCCGAGGTTCGGGATCGTGCCGCGCTCGACAGCGGTATCGTACAGCTTGAAGCCTTTGTCAACCTGCCCTAGCGCCGCGGCAGCCTGAATAGCGCTCCCAAGCACCGTCGCCGTCAGGAAGAAGTCGTTCGCCAAAAGCTTGTCAACGAGCGCCATGACGTCTTCGTTCTTGCCCAGACGGTGGTACACGCGGATGCACTCCATCGTCGCCGAGCCGTGCACGTGCGTCTTGGCCTGCGCGACGATCCTACACAGCGGCAGCGCTGCGACCAGTTGATCACGCGCCTTGCACGTTTGCAGCACGCGCGACGCCTGGCGGAGGAACTCCATGTCCGGGTCGAATTGGCCGGAAGAGCTCTTCCCGCCAGCGGATCGCGCCTTGGCCAGCAGCGTCTCCAGTTGCGTCGCCGTCTTCGCCTTCTCCCTCGTCGTCACCGCCTTCTTGGGTGCTGCATTACCTTGAGATCCCGAGAGAGTTGTCGCCGCCAAGTCAGCCGCCGGATTTGCCGTCGTCGCCGCTGGCGCCTTGCGTGCGGCGGGTTTCCTGCGCGGCGGCGAGGCCGCCTTTGCCGCCGGGACGCGACGCGCGCGAGGCTGGTTTTGGTCATTCGCCGCCGCCAGCGCCGGCGCAGACGCCGAGATAAAGCGGCGCTGCGCCGAATGAACGCCTGCGCCCGCGACGCGGCCGGCGCGCGCGCGGACAGCCGTCAGCATCGCCGGGAACACCATGACGATCCCGACACTTTGAGGCTGGAGCGTGCCGTGGTGCGCTCACCACAGCGGCGACCTGTCAGAATGTTTGCCCTGTGTAAACGAATGATGAGCGCCTGCATAAATGCATCGAGTGAACCGCATCACACAGCGGTAACCGCGGTCCGGGAGAAAGTGAACCGCGCGCCCCGGGCCTCAAGTTGAACCGCTTGTCATAATCTTCGGCCTTCACCAAAGCCCCGCTTGCCATCATCCGGTATCAGAGGGAGCTCTTCGAAATCGGACCCCTCGTCCGAGTTCTTGTCTTTGCGCCGAGCGCTGGTGATACGCGAGCGCGTGGGTGACTCCCTGCTTCATTAGACGACGAGAGGCGTGCGTTAGCTTTTGGCACGCCTCACGTGGAGTGACTGCGTGATCGGGTCGAGCGGTCGCCATGCTGCCGCCGAGGTCGTACCTGCTGCAGAAGATGGACGCGCCCGCCGGTGGCAGCGGCGGCGCCGTCTCGGACGCTCCTGGCGCGAGCAAAGACAGCAAGAAGAAGAAGAAGACGGACCTGCCCGAGCTCTCCGACTCGACTGTCGCGTGGATCCTGGCGCTCACGCGTGACGAGAAGCTGCCGCTGTCCGTGGGCGTCGCTGGCATGACGGTCGCGTCCGCCACGAACCTCATCTTCCCGCGCATCATGGGCAAAGCCATCGATGTTGCGGCCGGCAAGGCCCCGCCCGGCGGTCTCTCGCGCAAGGGCTTCGTGGTCATCGTGCTCGCCACGTTCCTCGCCGGCGCGACGGGCTCGTTCGTGCGCACGTACTCGCTCGGCATGGTGGCGGAGCGCATCGCGGCCAAGCTGCGCACGCGTCTGTACCGCGCGCTGCTTGAGCAGGACGTCGGCTTCTACCACTCCCGCAAGGTCGGCGAGCTGGTGAGCCGCATCGGCAGCGACTGCCAGCAGACGGCCAATGCGGTCGTCGATGTGCTCGCGAACGGCTACCGGTCCATGAACTCGGCGCTTGGCGCGTCCTGCATGCTGCTCACCATCTCGCCCAAGCTGACGCTCGTGTCGCTGGGCATGCTGCCGCTCGTCGGCTCGGGCGCCATGATCTTCAGCAAGTTCTCGGGGCGCCTCGCGCGCAAGCACCAGGACACGGTCGCGGGCATGACGGGCGTCGTGGAAGAGCGGCTCAACAACATCTACACCGTCAAGCTGTTCGCGGCCGAACCGCACGAGCACGAGCAGTTCGCGGCCATCAACAAGCGCATCCTGTCGAACGCGCGCCGAGCCAAGGTCGCGCGCGGCGTGTTCATGGGCGGCCTCTCGTTCTCCATCAACTGCTCGCTCTTCTCGGTGCTCTACTTTGGCGGGTCGCTGATCGGGTCGAACGAGCTCACGATGGGCTCGCTCACGTCCTTCGCTCTTTACAGCGGCTTCATGGGTCTCGGCTTCTCCGGGCTCTCGTCCTGGGTTGGCGAGCTCAAGAAGACGCGCGCGTCGTCCGAAGCGCTCTTTGAGCTGCTGTCGCTCCCGAAGCCCGCCGATGGCGAGCGCAAGCTTGCTAGCGTCGAGGGCCACATCCGCTTCAACAAGGTGAGCTTCGCGTACCCGTCGCGTCCCGACACTCTTGTGCTTGATGGGCTCGAGATGGAGATCCACCCTGGCGAAGTCGTCGCGGTCGTTGGCCGCAGTGGTGCGGGCAAGTCGACGATTGCTTCTCTGCTGACGAAGATCCTGACACCCACGAGCGGCTCCGTGACGTTTGACGGTGTTGACACGCGCGAGCTGAAGACGTCGTGGCTGCGCCAACAGATTGGTGTGGTGAACCAGGAGCCTTCGCTGTTTGCGGCGTCGGTCGCCGAGAACATCATGTACGGATCGAAGGAGCGCGACGAAGCTCGGATGCTTGCGGCTGCCAAGGAGGCGCATGCGCACGAGTTCATCGCGAGCCTGCCGAACCAGTATGAGACGTTCGTCGGCGAGAAGGGCTTCGAGCTCTCTGGCGGTCAGAAGCAGCGTCTTGCGATCGCGCGCGCGCTGTACAAGCGCACGCAGATCTTGCTGTTTGACGAGGCGACGAGCTCCCTCGACGGGCGCAGCGAAGACCTGATCCGCCGCGCGGTCGAGTCAGCGGCTCAGAAGCACACCGTCTTCATCATTGCGCACCGCATCAACACAATCAAGCACGCCAGCCGCATCATCCTGCTTGAGGAGGGTGTGATCGCCGAAACGGGTACGTTCGAGGAGCTCAGCCAGGAGGGCACCAAGTTCCACCAGCTCGTGCACAGCCGTGCGCCGCTTCTCTAGAAGGTTGATCGGTGACACGACATGTCATTGAAAAGAAGGGGCACGTATAAATGAAGAAAATCGGGAGCTGCTAGCGGGGACGTTGTCATGCGTTCTTGACGACCGAGTCCTGCGTGCTCTCGTTTTGCAGCTTGATGGTGCAAGAAGGGCACTGACTGATGACCAGCTCCAATTGATCAGCGTAGCTGTTCATCTGGTTCAGGTTGTCCTGCAGAAGTTGATTCGCAAGACTGTTAGGCACAACACGCAGAGAAGCAATGCGATCTTTGCGTTGTGCTCTCACCTCGAGGAGCTTCACTTGACTCTCCAGCTCCAACATTGCTTGCCCAGCTCCTGCCTCGTCAGGCAGAGAGGCAACACCGTCGGCTTTCTCCGTCACCGCGGCCAATTGTTTCTTGAGGAGTTCGATCTCAGCGCTTCGGTCTTGGAGCAGTGCGGTCTCAGCTTCCCTTGCCGACTGCGCATGCGAATTCGCTTCAACCAGCTCCTCGTGTATTCCTGAAATGGAAGCGCAAAATGTCAGCGGGCTCAGTTATCAGTTATCGCATGGTGGATGAATTCAAGATTTGCATTCCCCGTTTGTCGGTCACCTCGAAGCGTTGAGTGTGCCTTTTCAAGACCCACGAGGCTCGTTTGCAAATTGGCCACCTCGTCGTGGTGCTCTGCCTTCATTCGAGCACATTCTTGGCAACCGGGGCTTTCTTTGGTGCCGCACGAATCTGAAAATGGCAACCACGAAGTTCGTTAGTGCAAATGAGAGACAAACGCAAGACTGTGGACAACAATGCTACCAGTTGTGGCGAGCTCGAGTACTGTGAGCGTATCCTTGGTCCCATCAACAACGGACGACGAAGCCTTGGCAACCTGCTAGAAGCACCCACGATTGAGTCGTCCGTGAGAGCTCGTACATATGCGCGATACAGATCATTAGCTGATTGTGCTTACCATCGGGCTGTCTTCGGACTTGTATTCGTCGTCGACCCCAGTATGACGTCGCTTCCTCTTGTTCACGTCCGAGTCCACCCACTCGGCGCACTTTGCTGACAACTCGCGCGCCACATCGGCCTCTACGTCCGCAGGTTCCGTCACTAGATCAAGTTAGAGGCACATTTGGACGCTGAAAGCTCGTGTGAGAGAGAAAAAGTACCTTGTCCTGATGCCGAAGCGCTTCCGAGTTGGATCTTGGACAGCAGCTGTGCTGCCGTCTTCATTCGGCAGTCAAGTGATCTGCACGCCAACTAGATAATGAGAAAAGCCAAACAGTCAGCCGATATACAACAGTTGGGCTTTACCTGATGTACTGACGCTTCATGGTTCGCGTTGATTCCTCGAGCTCGGCCACTTTCCGCACCAACGCGTCCTGAGCTTCACGCGCCGCGACCACCTCCGTCTTGTACTGCAAAATCTCCTTCCGCTGGCGCTCCGACGCCTGCTGCAGCGCACCGACTTCTTCGCACAGACTCGCCTTGCTCGCTTGAGCCGCCGCCAGCTCCTCTTGCGCTAAACCCACATCCGATCACAGCGTCATACGCGACTCCATCCCCTTCACCACGCACAGCGTCAACGAGCGCTTACCTCTGAAGAGCTGGTCTTTCAGCAGCCGCTGCTGGGTCATCGCGGACGTGCGCTCAACGCTCTCGGTCGTCGTCCGCGCCTCGTGCCGCGTCAGCTCCTGCAGAATGTTCTCCAGGTGCGCCAGCTGCCGCGTCGACCCGCCCATCCAACCGCCGCCACTACTACCGGTTGCCATCGCACCAGACCGCGGCCGCGCCTCCATCTTCGTCTATCGGTTGATTTCTCGAGTTTTCTATCGAGAAAGTGCGGAAATGGGGATCCTGAAGGCGCGGTCCACTCCGAGAAAGGACGGAGGGGGTAAGTTGAAGTGACCATCACTCTGTCAGAAAGGAAACCCAGATATCAATTTAGCAATCCATCATGGTATTTTGTACCCCGACATGGGTACGTTACACTTTGTAATCAGATGGGGTTACACTACGAGTTACCGTACATCGGAATGAAACAGATCGCGCATCAAACGCCAAGTCGCTTCAACTTCATCGCATAGGAGGGCGTGTAGTACATTGCCGTGCAGTACAATGCAATTGCCTCCCTCATCTGTTGATGGGCGTCTTCACGTTTTTCGCGGCGACGTATCCTCTGGATGGTGAACGTCCGTTGTAATCAGATCCTGCGCCCTTCCGTTCTCAGATCGCGTCCCGGATTGGCCATCGGAAGAGCGAGTATCGCACAGCAAAAGGAGCGCCATTCGCGATGTGTAATCCCGCGTTCTTTCACGCCTGAGCAAGCGGGAGCTGGCTGTAGGTGTTGTGCAATGCATGTATGTCTACTCAACGCACCATTGACCAATGGTCAGCCCTCGAAACGGGCGTTCTAATATCGGACGCGCTCATTCTCCAATCTGCTCGCCTCAGCACCAATCCCTTGATCCCAGCATGCGGTTCGGCATTGCCGTGCTTGCGTGGAGCGCACTGGCGGCCCTCGCCTCGGCCGCCACTATGAGCTACAAGTACCGAACGTACAGCGAGATCGTCGACTACATACTCGAGTTGGAGAGCAAGTACCCGCAGTTCGCTGAGGTGTTCACTGTCCAGGACAAGTACGGGCTTCCGTCGCGGAGCGAGCTGCAGTGCACGCGCAACGGCATCAAGGCTGCGTGCCAGCACTACGTCATTAAGATCACCGATGAGGCGAGCCTGCCGGACCCAGGGCGCCCCGAGGTTTTCTTCAGCGGGGCGCTTCACGGTGACGAACGGGTCGGGCCACAGACCGTGGTCGCTCTCGCGGAGCTGTTGCTGGACCACGCGAGTCGAGCTGACGGGAACGCTTGGCTGAAGCGACTGGTGCAGACGCGCACCATTGTGATTATGCCGACGACGAACGCGTACGGCTACGACCAGAACACGCGGGAGGAGCGCGGCTACGACCCGAACCGCGACTTCAACTACGGTAAGGGCTCGACGTGCTTCCAGACGATGGTGGCTCGCGCGGTCAACGAGGTGTGGCGCGACCACTTGTTCCAGCTCGCCATTACCTTCCACGGAGGGACTCGCGCGGTCTCCTACGAGTGGGGATCGACCAACCACGCGCTCACGAGCAGCGGCGAAGGCAGCGAGATCAGTCCCGACGACCGCGGCCAGTGGTACCTCGGACGCATCATGTCTCGCTTCGGCGGCAAGTTCCAAGAAGACAGCACGTACTACCCCGACGGACGCATGAACGACATCGTGTACGCCGTGGACGGCGGCATGGAGGACTGGGGCTACGCTGCGTCCTGGGAGAACGCATACACGAGCCCGAAGCCCATTGGGACGTGCAACCCGAGCACGTACGGAGGGTACGCGGCCGCCAAGTCCACGTACAACAACGCGACCCATCGAGCGTTCAACATCTTGATCGAGACGAGCACGAGCAAGAAGCCCACGGAGGCGAGTCTGGGTGACAACGCCACGCTGTCCGACTCGGCTCTGAGCGACTACTTGCCGTCGACGCAGACGATCGGCCACGTGCCTCGCAACGTTCGCATTTCGCTACTGTACATCGACCTTGTACAGCCGTACGTCGTGTGGAAGGTGAACCCAGCGACGGCGTCGGTCGGTAAGGCGATAAAATTCACATGGGAAGTCGCCGGCAGCGTCACCATCGACAGCACGCTGCTGACTGTGTCCAAACAGCCCGACCTGTCGTCTCCATCACGGACAAAGGAGCAGTCGGGGGTGACGAGATGGTACCACGCGGACCTCCAGACAACGACCAAGACCAACAACAAGGGCCTCTTCTCCGAGAGCATCACGTTCAACACGACGGGCGTGTACTACGTGCAAGCCGCGGCCAAGGTGGACCAGGACTGGGCGACGCAGGGCACGGGCTCGAGCGCGCCGGTGCCCAACGTCAAGCCGCAGACCCACATTGTGAACGCGCGCACCAACGACCAATGGAGCTTCTCCAACAGCGGCCGCACCGTCACGGGACGCACGTCCTGGACGTCACCGGTGAGTTCACGAGCTGTCACTAATTGTTCTTTACTTGTTTGAGCCTCGTGACTCACTCGTCCGTGCCTTGTTCGCCAACAGATCGTCACTATTACCGTGGCGTGAGCAGGTCCGCGACTACCGAAATGATCCTGACGTGTTCCGTTTTAGCGGCGACAAGCGCAAAATAGGGTCTAATTCTGATCTCGATGAGAATAAAACTTGGACTAAAATAATAGTCCACTGTTGAGCGCATCTCGGTAAAATTACTGGTTGCGTTGGTTGGGACACGGCCAAAAGTGCAACCCCAAAATGACCAAGTCGACGGAAGCGAATCGGGTGCGTTCACCGCCATCTCCTGCGTCCATCGGCGTTCTCCGTGCATCTCAGATGAGCCTATCGTAGTATGCGCTCGATAGGCTATCCGCTCATGTTAGTCTCGCCTGTTGATTTGCCTTTCTCGACGAGTTACAGGACATTTACTACCGCAAGGCCAAGGAGGTCGGCTTCCGAGCGCGCTCGGCGTTCAAGCTCCTGCAGCTGGACGAGCAGTTCGCATTCCTCAAAGGTATCAATCGTCTGGCGCATAACTACACCATGCGGCAATTCCGGTAGCCTTAAGTATACTCACAAGCCATCGCTCCGTGCCGCAGATGTCGAGCGCGCGGTCGATCTGTGTGCGGCGCCGGGCAGCTGGAGCCAAGTGCTGAGCCGCAAGCTGTACGCGTCGCCAGCGGACGCGTCCGCGGTTTCTCTCGGGCCCCAGGAAGCTGGAGAAGGAGCTGAAGCGATGCGCGTGGTTTCGGTGGACCTGCAGGAGATGGCGCCGATCCCGGGCGTGCAGCTCATCCAGGGCGACATCACGTCCAAGCGCACGGCCGAGCAGATCATCTCGTACTTCAAGGGCCAGAAGGCACAGGTGGTCGTGTGCGACGGCGCGCCGGACGTCACGGGCGTGCACGACATCGACGAGTTCGTCCAGGCCGAGCTGCTGGCGGCGGCGCTCAACATTACGACCCACGTGCTCGCCGAGGGCGGCGCGTTCGTGGCCAAGATCTTCCGTTGCCAGCAGTACGAGCTGCTGGCGTCGCAGCTGAGCGTCTTCTTCGAGAGCGTGACGTGCTCCAAGCCCAAGAGCAGCCGCGCACAGAGCAACGAAGCGTTCGTCGTCTGCCAGGGCTTCCGTCTGCCCGAGGGCTACACGCCGGTCATGACGTCGTACCTCCTGCCCAACTACGGACTGCAAGACGGCGAAGCGCATGACCCGCTGCTCGTGCCGTTCCTCGCATGTGGCGACCTGTCAGGCTACGACGCGGTCCAGCAGTTCTGTTAGAGCGAGCAAGATAGAGTGCGGCAAAGGCGATGAATGCAATTGTTCTTCATGTTGTACACCTCCTAGACGGGAGTGCGATGCCGTTCTGTAGACCGCATCGAGTCTCATTGCACCGTGACGACGGACCCAATTCGCATGACCACCAAAGCGCACTCGACGGCGTACACGATCGCTTCGCGCTTGCACTGCAGCGAGTCGAGCACCCTAGCCTTGGTCACGATCTTCTCGTGGTCGCGCCACGCATACACCAGCACTTCATCGGCCGTATCAGTCGCAGGATTCCATCCAAATAGCGCGCGTTGACCGCTCGTGTCATGAAACGCGTACTCCCAACCAAGACGGGGACGATTCTTACTGTCCAGCTGCTCGACGAACCGCCCCGAGTTGGCGTCGCACTGGCAGAGAGTGGCCAATGCAGTGGGGAGTTGTTCTTGACTCAGAATACCGACGACTCTCTTCAGGAGGCTCGCGAACGTTCGCACACACGTCCGAAGCTGTCGCAGAGTCCGCGCTTGGGCCTTTGACGCGGCTCCGTTCGTGCGCGTGGTCGACACTCTCGCTTGCTCATCGGGCACCAGGCTGGCGGCCTGAAGCTGCAACCACGCAGCAAGATGCATCTCCGTGCAGCCAGCCCCCGCGACGACTTCGGGGTCTTCTAGCAGCTGAGAGAGCACCTTGAGCGCCGTGTTAAAGCATTCGACGATCTCCTCGTACGCGAAAGCATCGGGGGCCGCGATCACGACAGTCGACACCGGCCAGCTTCTGTCCGCAGAAGCGACAGAACATTGGACACCGGCGTCTGCAGTATTGGGAAGGCGCTCGAGGCGGATAAACGTCTTGGACCGACCGATTTTCTCGGTAGAGATCAGCGACAAGAACCCAAACGTCTTCGACAGCTCTCCTGGATCTTGGTCAAGATGCCAATCGCTGAGCAGACTAGCGCCACTCAACATTTGTACCGCTCCTATTCGGGTAAACGCCAGACAACAAAGCACACATTAGCTCTCATCATCAGTATCATTTGGTGACCTTGACCAACAGGATACACCTACGAATGTGGCTGGACGCGAGTCGGTCAAGCGAGAAGATGCCCTTGGACAGCAAGTACGTCTTCAAGTACGTGGGAACGATCTTCTGCGACATCACCGCCGCGACGCCATGCTTGGCCAGCGTGTCTGCGAACTGACGTAGTGCGGCAAGGCGGAAATCGCCACTCAGGGACTCGTCAGCTGATTCAATGCTAACTCCATCGTCTCCAGCTCTATTGTCGGATCGAGGCTCGATGGTCACGTCGAACAGCGCGACTGTGACGTTCTTCAGCGGCGGAGCTACGCGCGAGCCAATGGTGGTGATGGATACGATTGGCCACTGACAGTCAAGCAGCACGACTCCCTTCAGCAGTCGAGATCCCTCGAGTGCCGCCATCTCGGGCAAGTGGACAAAGTGCAGCGGCAATTTCTCGTTCCGGAAGCGGGCGGCGTACTCATGCACTGCGAGAAACGTGCGCAGCACCAGTGGAACGAGATGATTGTCCACTACAAGCTCGTCGAGCCCGGTTGCAGCAGTCTTTGCGCCAACAAAACCGCGGATCATCGCGTGAAGTGCAGTCTCATCGCTCCAATCTACAGCGACCTTGACAGGACAGCGAGGGTCGTCTAGGAACGCCAGCGTCCATGTGAGCGCAAGCTGTAGACCTATATGAGCAGGAAGATCCGGATGTTACCATAACGTAAAAGGCGTGAACCGTGACTGAGCGGGAGACGCACCGCGCTCGACGACGTAATGCGGGACGCCGGACAGAGTGCCGTCCTGAATCTCAAGCTGAAGACTGGCCGCTTGCGCCAACAATGACACTAAGTGATCGACAAGAAGGGGTATTAATACGACTTGAAAGAAAGGTAGGCACAGTACCTGGTCGCTAGGATCACCATCAAATGCTCTGCATCCGCATTACTCCTTGAGAGCTACATCATCATTAGACATCCGCATCACTGCCAATCCGACGCTTATGATCCCACAACGCACCTTGCTCTGCAGAATGTGCATCAACGTGTTTGCAATCGAGCAATCCCCAAGCCTACCGTCAAAGCGACGTCAGTCCTCATTCCACCCGATTTGTCGCTGTCCTTGTGCATTACGGACCTCACGCTGTGCAGATACCGGCTGGCCGAGGACGTGATTGTCAGCGCGTCGGCGCACTGCTGGTTGGCCTGAACCACGTGTGCGCGGCCACGTGGCCCAAAGCTACTGGCGAATGACTGCAGCAGGCGCTTGCTGACAGCGTGCGTGCGCTGCTTCACCTGCTCCGGCGCGACACGCGACGCGCCGTCGACGGCCGTCATGGCCATTGTGCGCGATCCTTTTGACGTTTTTGAAGATATCGTAGCTGTTCGACTCAGATTATCATCATGCTGACTACATATTCTGAATCTGATCCCGGATACGTTTTAGTTCGTCTCACACGTTGCAGATCATCATCATGACAACGGTGCCTTTGTGACGTTCCGCATCACTTTCAGCCGAAGTATCAATGCTGTTGGTGCCTGGGATTAACTAGACGCTTCAGAGGTTGCTGCGTCTTGGTGCGGGTGCAGCCAGGCGAACTGGAACGTGTAGTCGAAGCCTAAGCAGGCGCACAACATCGTACATCCGTCAGCGACCAACTCAGCACGCAGTGTCCGAGTAAAGCTCACCAAAGTGTCGGAGCGGTGGCTGCGCGTTGTACAGCACAAAGAAGAGAAACTTCATCTGGATGCCGCCCCACTGCTTCTCCAGCACGAAAGCGAGCTGCGCAAGCCCCGCGAGTCGGAACTTGCGCTTGAGCGCGGTGTGGAGCAGCAGCAGCGACACCAGCTCCATGAAGGCGTATAGGAACAAGTTGGTCAGCGTCGAGTGTAAGTCACTAACTGACATGCTGTCGATGTTCGAAAAGTACGCTCGGTTCGGGAGGTAGTAGACGGCTGACAGGTACGTTGCTGAGGATGGGAAATCAGGGCAAAGCGCATACTCCAGAGGGTTAGGTGTCGAGTCAAGCTAACAGTTTTGATCGTCGCCTTGCTCACCGTAGATGACGGGGACCGTCAGCTCGACGTAGTTGAGCAGTAGCATGAACTCGGTCACGTACAGCACCTGCTGAACCGCGTCGATGTACCGCCGATCATTCAACGTCATGCTCTGCGACGGCACTTCGATGCTTCTTGGAGTCACCGGCATCACCCGAACGTTGAACGCCCCACCGGAGCTTCTCGGAGCTCCTAGTAACATTGCGACCGTCACCGGCTCAACGCGCAGCACGCCATTCAAAAGTTTGGGCCGTCTGGCTGCGTCTGAAGCCCTGCTGTTGCTTGAACCTCCACTGAATCTGTCCTGTTTCAGAGACTGCCGCGCCAAAATTGTCGCTGCCTTGACAATAAGGTTCGTCTCCGTGATCTTCCCAGCGGTGGCCACGTGACTGGCGACTAACGCGTCGCCTGGGCTGCTCAGCTTGTCCTCGAAGCGTTTCGCTTCCTTCACGAGGGTGTGGACATCCAGCAGTGATGTCGCGGACTGGGCAAAGTCCAGCGCCATCAGACTCGCGGTGGTCAGCAACGATGGCGTGATCTGCATGCAGTACATCATGAAGAGCGCGGTGAACACCTCGACGTTCGCCACGACGACCTCTGGCATCTCGTCCTTCATGTGGACCACCGAGCGGTTGAACCGGACGCGCAGGATGAGGTTGACGAGAGGCTGGGACAGCAGCAGCAACGTCCTTCCCGTGCGCGACAGCAAGCTGTATCCGTAGTAGTAGACTGGATAGATGGACGCGAGGCCGATCTGGCATGTCCAGACGGAGAATGCGTTGACGATGGGCTGTCGAAGCTCACTGTAGCGCTGGCGGACAGCACTTCCCCATGCGATCCCCATGGCGGTGAACATGATCGCTATCGAGATCGGAGACAACGTGATGAGCGAGAACGGGATTGGGAACCCGACCGAGCAGCCGACAGCATAGTCTGCGCCGACCGTGGCAAGAGCGACGATCACGGACTGCACAACGTTCTGGAGCCTGGAGAACGGGAGCGACGGCACGTAGTGCGCGAACTGGTAGAAGAGCAGGTACGAGAGCACGGCCAGCAAGTAGAACACGCGCACGTAAAGCGCCCAGTTGGCGCGAGCACCTTCGTACGGCGGCGCCAGCGGGATGAGCTCCAGCAGCAGCGTTACCAGCAGACATGGCAGCGGTGAAGCCACGAGGACCGCGAGGTGGCGTGGCGTGCTGGTCTCTTGCGAGTACTGCGCGAGCGCCAGCACGCGCTGCGCCGAGTACTTGCCCTGCGTCTCTACGCGCAGGCTCGCCAGCAGCCTCATGACGCGCTCTCGCCACATTGAAGCCACAATACGACGGGCTTCGTCGCCGCTCCAGTCCGTTAACACTCGGCGCGTTGTCCCCGCGACTTGACGCGAGCTGCGAACACTAGTAACACATCCGTGGCATTGTATTAGATAGTTCCTCACTCAATTGCTGAGGAAACCGTGGCTGCTCGAAAATAGCTGGGCTAAAGTTGGATGGCCTTCGGGGTTTTGATGCTACGACGCGAAAAAGGTGGCACTTGAGCCTCCGTGGACGAAACACAGGAGCATAGTGAAGCTCAGGACGTTATCCAATGCGTGAGAGCCCCCGTTCGATACCGAGCGATCGTCACAAACGACTCGACTCCTTGTCCTTTGACTGTCGTCCTCTGTCGCTCCGATACCGACTCATGCCGGTGGTCAACTGGATCCGTCCGTGACGTTAGCAGCGGCTTGGTCGTGGTGCAGCCACGCAAACTTGAAAGTGTAGTCGAAGCCTTCATGGACACACCGCACCCACCACACAAGCTCAGTAACTCCAATTGAGGACAGCGCAGGGTAGAGAGGCGTCGTGCCAAAGTGCAGCAGCGGCGGCTGGGCGTTGTAGAGCACCCAGAAGATGAGTCGCGACTGCACCTTCGACCACTGCTTCTCCGGGATGAACGCGAGCTGCGAGATGCCTGGCAGGTGGAACTTGTGCTTGAGCACGGCGTGCAGCACGACCAGCGACAGCAGCTCTAGCACCGCGTACACGTACAGGTTGCCAAGCGTGGCGTGCAGCTGCTCGCCCGACATGGCGCTGAGGCTTGGGAAGTAGGCACGGTTGGGAAGGCGGTAGACCGCCGCCAGGTACTTGCTGCCAACAGTAAACACACACAGGAGACTAAGTAAGACAACAAGGAGCACGCATCCGCATCTTCATGGCGTCCAACGCACCAAAGATGAAGGGGATGATGGACTCGACGTAGTGCACCAACATGAGGAACTCCATGACGTAGAGCAGCCGGCGGACCGCGTCCAGGTAGCGCCGCTCGAGCAAGTCCACGTTCGCGATCGGCGGTTCTTCGCCGTGGAGAGCGCGAGTCACTTGGGCTTTCACGACTGTGCCGACCGACGGCTTGGGGAAATCCTGTACGGCGGGTGGCCACACAGTCACCGGTGCGATCTTGTGCCTTGCCAGCGACAGAAGCGCCGACACTCTGCGCACGCGAGACATCGTCGAGAGCCGACTGATGCTGCCAAAGCTCCCGACGTTGCGTCGACTTCGAGCTGTTGACGGCGGTACTCCGCTTGCAACGTCGATGATGCCCGCGGCTCGGTCGACGTAGGTGCATCGACGCTGCAATGGCCCCGCTTGGCCTTTGTGACTCGCCACCCTCTCGTGGATGTCCACGACCTCGCCGAGCAGCAGGCTGATGTCGTGGAGCGACAGGATCAGCTGCATAAAGTCGAGCATCATGCGCCCGAGCGTCTTCAGGAGCGAGGGCGTGATCTGCATGCAGTACATGGTGAAGAGCGCGCTGAACACGTCGACGCTCATGACGACCAGCTCCAGCAGCTCGTCGCGCAGGTGCGTCATCGAGTTGCAGTACCATATCCGCAGCGCCATTTTGATGGCCGGCAGAAGAAACAGCGCGGCGGTCTTGTATAAGCGAGGCAGCAAGCTGTAGACAAAGTAGTAGAGCGGGTAGATGCACACGAGCGTGTTCTGGCGCGACCAGACCATCAACGCGTCCTTGATCGGCTGGCGGAGCGCGTCGCCTTGCTCGCGGATGCGTTTGCCCCACGTTATCACCCGCATGAGGATGATCAGCACCATCCAGACTGGCGATGTGGTGATCAACGAGAACGGGACAGGGGAACCGACCCGCCAGGTGACCAGGAAGGACACACCGACCGATCCGATGATCACCACGACCGACTGCGCCACGTTCTGGAGAACCGAGAGTGGGAGCGACGGTAGGAAGTCCGCGAACTGCTGGAACAAGATGAAGCTCAGGATCGTCACCAAGATGAACGAGCGGACTACTATGGGGAGGCCGTCGCTGAGCTCTCCGTAGGGAGAATTCAGCGGAATGAGCTCGAGAAGCAGCGTGATCATGAGACACGGCACCGGCGTCAATAACACCACCGCCGCGGTGCGAAGCGCGCACGTCTTCCGCTGGCTCAGCGGTCGACATCTGCGTTGAAGATGGCGTTCGTGTCACTTTGGGAACTGGGAAACGTGTGTATGACCGACAAGCGGCGTTTCGTGCCGTCATGAAGCACGGCTATTTCGCGATCGAGCCCAATCCTGTAACGCGGTAGCTATTTTTGCCTGAGATTGCAGCGAAGTAACGTTCAAACCGTCATCAGAGCTGAGCTGGCCGTCAAACGTCGACGTATTCGCGGAGGTGATGGGGTCATGTGACTGATCCGATACGTCGCCAGCAAGAACGACGAGGACCTACGTGAAAAAAGGCTGTGTGGACGCTACGACGATCGGATCTCAGGTGAATTCGGATACTCTACACGCCCATGAGGTCTCTGTGGTGTGCCTCGACGCACACGCGACTAGCTGGGTGGGTCCGTCCCATTAGACACTGCTGGTGGATGCTTCAGCCACGCAAATTCGAGTGTGTAGTCATAACCTACACCGACATGCGCGGAGAGAGAGAGAGAGAGAGAGAGAGAGAGCCATTGGATTAAACGCACGACCAAAGTGTCAAAACGTCCTGGTTGACGGACGTGCGGGCAAATGTGATGGAGCACACGAATCGTAGTGCTGCAGCGGGGTCTGCGTGTTGTAGAACACCCAGAAGATGAGCTTCGCCTGGGCGCCTGGCCATTGGAGCTCCAAGACAAACGCGAGCTGCTTGAGCCCCGGCAGGTGGAACCGGTGCACCAGCACGGTGTGGAACGCGAGCAGGGACACGAGCTCCAGCGACGCGTACAGGTACAGGGTCGAGAGTGTCGAGCGGAGACGGTAGGCAGTCAACGAGTCGATCTGAAGGAAGTAGACGCGGTTCGGCAGGCGGAACATGGCCGCCAAGTAGGTCGCTAAGCAGATCGAAGGGGTGAGCGTCAACGTCGACGAAGGGACATCCATCGTGTAGAGACGCACCGTAGATGACGGGGATGATGAGCTCGATGTAGTTGAGCAGCGTGAGGAACTCAGCAACGTAGAGCAGCCGCTGGATGGCGTCAACATACTTTACCTCGACTGTCCTCGCGTCTGGGTGCAACGTCGGCTGGTCTCGGACTGTGCTGGGCGTCACTCGCACGTTCAGAAGTGGCGTTGGCACGTCGCTACGCGTCGGCTGCGACACCGGCGCGACTTTCGTGCCCACAAGTGACCACGGTGGAGGAGAAGGAGCACTCATACGAGTCGCGACGTGAACTTTCGCGTGCTTGTCGATCTTTTCAGGTTTACAGGCGGCGGAGCAGGCGATAGGTTGCTTGCTGGTTCGATTACGGCCGCTGCTCTATCGACATGTGAACACAAGGGCGCTGATACGGCCGCACCTGCGATTGCGCGCAACTTCGCCTGCAGGTCGGAGGCCTCACTGGCGATGACGCTGATGTCGTGGAGGGACATGACGGACTGGGCGAAGTTCAGGAGCATGAGCCCGAGCGTCGTGAGCAGCGACGGCGTGAGCTGGATGCAGTACATCATGATAAGCGCGTTGAAGACCTCGACGTTGGTCACGACGACCTCTGGCAGCTCGTCACGTACATGGACGACCGAGCTGTTGAACCAGACGCGCAGGAGCAGCTTGATAACCGGCAGACACAAGGTCAGCGCTGTCCTTCCAGCGGGCGTCAGCGCGTTGTAGCCGAAGTAGTAGGCTGGATAGTTGGCGATGCGCCCGAACTGGCACGACCAGACGATGAACGAGTTAATGATCGGTTGCCGCAGTTCTTGGCATCGTTGGAGAGCCGCCTTCCCCCACGCCATCGCTATGCTCCCGACGATCAGAGCTGTCCAGATCGGGGACGTCATGACGAGGGTGAACGGGATCGGGAAGACCACTTTGCGGCCGATCGCATAGGCGCAGCTTACTGTCGCTACTGCGACGAGGACTGACTGCACACAAGTTCTGTCGCCTGGAGAGCGGGAGCGAAGGAACTAGTGCGCGAACAGGGCGTGCGCGATGAACGAGAAGACCGCGAACAATCAGCACGAGCGCGCACTCAGTCCAATTGGCCGGTTGGCCTCTGGACGGCGGCACCAGCGGGATCAGTTCGGTGAGCAACGTCACCACGAGACACGGCAGTGGCGTCAGCAGCAGCACCGCCGCCGTCCGCAGCGGACTCGACTTGTTGCCATACCTAGACATCGCCACCACTCTCCGCAGCGAGTACGCGCCCTGTGTCTCTACGCGCAGGCTCGCCAGGAGCTTCTGCACGTATCGCTGCCATCGCGGAGGAATACTTGGCCTCAGAACCGGCATCTTTCGTGCTGGGCCGGACTGACTGTCTCAGCTGAAGATGCTGGGACGTCTTGACGCTTAGTGGCCGCCTGCCATGAGCCGCAACCACGATCGCTTATTGAAGGCGGCAGCTCGAGTGCAAAGGCGACGGCCAAGGCCGTTAGCGTTATACAGTAGCTAACGGCGAGGGCCTCTTTGTCCATCAGGCAAGCGATGGGTCTCATGCCGAACGAGCTATCTTTGCACCACGTTGGCAACCGAAAACGGTTGCCGCTCTTTGACACGGTTCAAACTGCTCGAAAAACGCGATTTGCGATGTGCGACAATCGTGATTTCAGTCGTTCTAAGCGATCTGATTGGGTGAATCCGCCCAAAATACTGCGACACCATGGTGAATTGGCTGTGAGACCGGCGTCCCATGTGTCAACAACCGCTAGGCGGTTCTAGGCGCCCAGCGCGGATGGGGAAGTTGTTCCCGCTTACTCCGCCTCATGCCATCGTTGCTGTCAGTTTCCAAGTCCCTGCGCAACCAGAGGAGCCATTGACATCGCCAACCTGATCATGCAACGCGTTAGTGTGCTGCTACTAGCGGCAAGCGTCGCTATCGGGGCGGCACACGTGACTGGCGAGTCGCTCCCAGGCTCTGCTGGCCACGGCAATGCGACCGCCGAGGTCCCGTACGGCCAGGCGCTGGGCCTGCCGTGCTCGGTGGACGCCGACTGCGGCTACGTGCCGAGCCTCGCGTGCGTCAACGGGTACGATAACGTTCTCGCGTGATGGGCCAGCGATGATACCAAACGACTGACAGTCTCGCTCGTGGTCAGGCTGTGCGACTACTGTCGGCCGGGGCGCTTTGACTGCGGTGACTACCCTGGCGATATGTCCAAGCGCTGTCAGATGGTGTTCGTGGAGGACGAGCTCACAGGCGCGCCGTCCCCGCTCTACAGCCTCAGCGCCAGCAACGACGAGGTGCAGGCGGCCTACTGCATCGAGAAGGATCTGTTCACGCACTTTGGATGGAGAGACATGGTCGGCACGCTCGTGGCGTTCCTGAGCACGGCCATCGGCTCCGGCTGCGGCATTGGTGGCGGCGGGCTCATGGTGCCGCTGTACATCTTCGTCATGGGCTTGAGCCCCAAACACGCCATCCCGCTGTCCAAGGCGACCATTTTCGGCAACGCCGTCGCCATCTACCTGTTCAACTTCAACCGCAAGCATCCCAGTACGTGGTCCCGAGTTCATATGCTGATGGTGTCAGGGTTACGTCGTCTCTAACGTGTTCTGCGTCTCGTACATCCCTGAATCACTAGCGAACCCGAACACGCCCATCATCAACCACGCCGTAGCGGCTGTGATGGAGCCAATGACGCTCGTGGGCACCGTGTTCGGCGTGATGCTCAACAAGACGCTGCCCAACTGGGCCATCCTCGTGCTGCTCATCGCGCTGCTCGCGACCATCACGTACAAGACCGCGATCAAAGGGTACAAGGTGCGTCCAAACCGCTACTGTGAGCCTGCGCAGCCACTTCGTTCTCCTTGGAACTAACTCGCCACACTCCTTACGCTCGACCTCGTTCCAGATACGCCAGCGCGAGTCGAACGCGCAGCTGAAGCAGATCAAAGCGATCTTGTCAGGCTCTCATGGCAAGCCGGACGCCAGTCGCTGGTCCATCTTCCCGGTGCGTCGGCCATCGAATGGTGCTTGTATGGTGGTATGACCGTTGCGGTTGATGCTAATTTATGGATGGCGTTCATGCGTACTCCCCGCCATCTACTGCAGCGACTGGACGTGGCCACGGCAGCGCACAAGTGGCTGAACGTTACTCGGCGGAACCGCAAGGCACGAGAGACCCAGCAGCAGGACGTAGACGACTTCGCGTCGCTGCCTCCGCTCCCATCACAGCAGCAGCAGCAGAAGCAGGGGGCCGAGGAGCAATCGCTGCTCGTTGGCCAACAACCAGGTGGACGACGTACGTTTGGGACGTTTGACGGAGGTGAGGGAACTGCATTTCTTGGGTCGCTGTTGCACTTGACTCGTCACTTACAGCACGGCATTGCGCGTGTGATATGACCGATCAGTCGTCGATGACGACGACGTGTGGGTGTCCACGCGCCGCTCCATCCAGCAGCGCGAGGCCAAGCGCGTGCCGCTGGTCTACCTCTGGCCGCTCGTTGTCTCGTGGCTGGTTGTGCTGGTTCAGTCCATGCTGCGCGGCGGACACGGCGCTCCGAGCATAATTGGCGTGCCCTGCGGCTCGGACTCGTACTGGCTACTCACGCTCCTGCCGCTCGCGCTGCTCGTAGCCATCACTGCGTACATGGGCCGTCGACTGCGGCTGCTGAACCGGCTCAAGGTGCTGAGCGGCTACGAGTTCAAGGAGGGAGACACGCACTGGATCCGCTACCGGGTCGTCGCGCTGCCAGCGCTGTGCATTATCGCGGGCATTGCCGCGGGGCTGCTTGGAGTCGGCGGCGGCATCGTCAAGGGACCCATCATGCTGGAGATGGGCATGCTGCCGGCCGTACAGTCGGCCACGACCAGCTACATGATCCTGTTCACGTCGTCGTCGACCACGCTGCAGTTCGCCATCAACGGCCAGTTCCCGGGCGAGAAGCAGTACGACTACGCGCTGTGGTTCATCTGCGTGGGTTTCCTGGGCGGCCTGACGGGCCAGAAGGTTGTCGCGATGCTCGTCAAGCGCTTCAAGCGCGAGTCCATCATCGTGTTCCTCATGGCCGTCACCATCGGCCTCTCGGCCGTCGCCATGAGCCTCGTGAGCTTCCAGTCGACGCTTCGCGACGTCGAGCGCGGCGTCCACCTCGGCTTCAGCGGCCTGTGCGAGGGCGCCTAGACGTAGAGAGGCCGGTCGTGCATGTATAGACAACGGCAGCCGTCGCCAGACACCAGCAACGCAATAGACGCGCAGCATTCGTGACGACACTCTTGCGTGTGCGTGGATTAGGCGGTAGGCGAGACCTGGACCTCGCTGGAAGCCCACGATGGCTGGAGTGACGACCGCATTCGATCGAATGAACCGCCGTGGCCGTGGTTTGCTGTTAGCACCCGTCCATTTCAGTCAGCAAAGCAGCGCGAACCGTTGACAAAATAATGTCGGAGCTGTTCCATTTCCAAAGCGGTCGTCCGTGCGATTTCGGACCTTTCCATGTAAAAGCAGTGGATACTCGTCTTTGATTCGCCAAAACCTCAATTTCAGGAGTGAAAATAGCTAAAGAAGCGCTATGATTTGCTTAAAATACGCATTTAAGGTGCTGAATCCTGCGGCCAAGGCCGGTTTAGGTGTCGGCGCCGTACGTCATGCTGAGCGCTGGGTTCGGCGTGGTCATCACGGCAAGGAGTCAGCCCAATTTGAGCCAATCATATCGTCGCGCGGACTTCAATCACGACTACAACAAGTTTTCATTAGTGGAAAATCCGTGAATAACGAAGAGGAGCACCACTCACCCGCTCTGTCTTTTTTCCCGATGGAAGGAAAAGCAGACGGCAGGCCGGTGTCGACGGTATAATACCCGGCGCCACTTGCGGAAACGGCGACGACACCACAGGCGACAGCGCCTCGTACCTCACTTCCTCCTTCCCCCCGGAACGCTACGGGGCTGTTGCGCGGTCTAACACAGAGGAGAGAGCGTCCCAGCGTCTCTAGCACCGCGTATTCGCGGCTTTCGCGTCGAAATCGGGCCAGAAGAAGCCGAGAAATCATCAAGATGCTCATGACGCGCGGGGTGTCGATCGCCGTCATCAACTCGGTGGTGAACGCGCTGTGCGACCCGTTGCGCAAGTACCTGACCAAGTTTATGGACCCGTTCATGGTGGTGGCGACGCGCGGGCTCGTGCAGGCGCCGCTCTTCTGCCTGTGGGCGCTGGTGGACACGGGCGGCAAGCTGCCGCCGCTCAACCGCCTCTTCTGGACGTCGGTCTGCATCTCGGGCAGCATCAACATCATCACGAGCTACCTGTACAACCGCAGCATCCAGATCTCGACGCTGTCGGCGACCATCCCGTTCCTGTCGTTCACGCCGGCCTTCCTGGTCGTCGTCGCGTTCCTCGTGCTGGGCGAGGTGCCCACCGTCTCGGGCGTCCTGGGCGTGTCGATCGCCGTGCTCGGCGGCTTCTGGCTGCAGGGCGCCAAGGACGACCACGTCGCCAAGGACTTCCCGCTCGACACGGCCAGCGCCAGCAAAGGATCCATGTACATGATCGTCGTGGCGTTTCTGTGGAGCATCTCGAACGCGTTTGACAAGATCGGCGTGCAGAACTCGACACCGCTCGTGTACGGGGCGACGATCCAGGTGATAGTGGCGCTCGGCAGCTTTGTGCTGCAGCGCCTGCGCGTGGGAGGCGAGGAGATTTACCACCCGATCGGCACGGAGGTCAAGATCCCGTGGGGATACGTCGTGCTCGCGGGCCTGACAAGCGTCGTCGCGTACTACATCAATCTGGTCGCGACGCAGTACCTCGAGGTGTCCTACGTGATCGCCATCAAGCGGTCTGGCTGCATATGGAGCGTGCTCATGGGCAGGTTCCTGTTCCGCGAGCGGGGGCTGCGCAAGAAGATCCCGAGCATCCTGCTCATGGTGGTCGGCGTCGCCTGCATCGTGCTGGGAAAGGAATAAGTGAGCGTCGGCGTACAATATCGAGGAGCGGAATCAGGCCTCGACAATACTTAATGGGAAGAACAGTGACAACGTGAGTGACTCGTACATGCATTCTCTTTGGTGCCTACTTTCTTCTCTAATCTAGTGTCTCGTGGCTTCGTTGGGTGCCATCGGTGGCGGCAGAGCAGCTCCACTCCTCCACTATGGACGTACAACTCTCATGCGCTGCCCGCCTCAGTGGAACAGCTCGTCGTTGACGAACGCCTTGGCCTCCGGCGTCTCAAGCCACGTCTCGGACTGCGCAATGTCGTCCTGGATGGCGTCCACGAGCGCTTCAAGCGACGAAAAGTTCTTCTCTGGCCGCAGGTACCCGTTGATGAGGAACTTGAGCGTCGCGCCGTAAAAGTCAGTGTCGAACTTGTGGAGCAGGTGCGGCTCGACCGTCTTCTCCTGATAGGAACGCAACGTTGCAAAGCGGCATCGCTGCTGTTAGCATCTCGATCATGCATACAAACAAACAGCGCGTCTGCTGGCGCCTCCCCTCACCTTGTTGCTAAAGTACGGGTTCCACCCGATGCTAGCGACCGCCTTGAACGGGCCCTTGCCGTCCACGGTGGCCCAGCCGCAGTAGATTCCCGTGGGCAGCTTGTCCAGCAGCTCGCCCAGGTCCGCGGCCGACAGGTTCGCGGTCGGGCAGCCGAGCTGCTTGCCGCCGCGGCCAAATCCCTCCACCACCGTCGCCTGCAGCCGGATCGCGTTCTTGAGCAGCTCCACCCCCATCTCGCGCAGCGTCTTCCTCTATAAACAGACGCACAGAGCTCGGTGCCTGCCGGTCGGGTTGAGATTTTGAAATGCGCTGCTGACGCTTGTTGGAACGCGATGGATAAATTGCGGCGTGAGTACTGGTACGTGTCGTATAGAGCGCGGTCTGAGTGATGATCGCGTCAACAGCACTTGCTTGTGGACAGAACGGAGCGCTGATTGGTCAGAGTCGTGATGATGACCCACGTAGACTACTGAGACAAACGGCGCGTGTAAGACCGGATTAGTGCAGTACATCATGTCTTTAACTGGTCAATAATAATATCGTTAAAATGGATGAAGAGGATGTCCCCTAGGCTCGAACGTTCGGGGCACGTTCGTTGTGATCGAACCAGTCAGTAAGCCGCTCTTCCGATATAGTGACTCTTTCCCCCCGAGTGATGGTCCCTCCGCCTTTGGATTGGGTCGTATTCCGTCACTTTGGCCTTTCTTGGGCGGAAGGAAGGCGCAAACAATAAGAAGAAAGGCGACGGCGGGAACAGCAAGGAAAGGGAAGGAACGGACCGACCGACTGCGTGAGCGCGACCTGGACGCTACTCGGGGCGGATGAGTGTGGTCAACGGTCGACGCGGCGCTACTACTAGTAGCGGCGACGACCACGTGTCTCGCGACACCACCACCACCAACGCCACGGGCGGCCGGCCCGCGCGCTTCACGTCCGCGCTGTCGGCGACCGCGACGCCGTTCAACATGGTGCCGAGCGCCGTGCGCATCCGCGGGGCGCAGCCCACGGCAGGCCCCTCGGGCGCGGTGAACGACGCAGACGGGAGCAAGAAGGAGCGCGCGCGCTCGCGCCGCCAGCGGAAGCCCAAGGCGAAGGCGGGCAAACCGGCGTCGTCCAGCGGGCAGGACGACGACCTTGAGGATAAGCCGCCCGCTCCTACGAACGGCACCCGCACGGCCAACAAGAGCGCCAAGAAGAAGACCAAGGCGGGCAGCGGTGAGCAGAGCAAGGACGGTCAACCGCACCAGGCACCACCCAACGGCGCGATCAGTGAGCCCAGTCAGCACGAGGCCGCTAGTCAGGCTAAAGCCACTGCGGAAGAAGAGGGCGAGACGGAAGTCTGCCTGCTCTGCGCGGATCCGATCAAGTTTTACGCCATCGGAGAGTGCAACCACCTGGGCATTTGCAGCAAGTGCGCGATGCGCATGCGGCTGATCATGAAGGACCGCAACTGCCCGATGTGCAAGACGCCGCTGGAGCGCGTGATCGTGAGCAGTGAGCCGCGCGCGTTTGAGAGCTTTGAGCTCTGGGGCGACGCCGCTGGCTGGGACTCGGTGCTGGACGAGCCGTCGGACATGATTTATTACTCGTGCAAGTCGCACTATGACGCGATGCGTAGACTGCGCGAGTTTGGGTGCCGCGTGAAGAAGTGCCGAGAGGTGCTGCACACGCTGGGCCAGCTGAAGGAGCACTTGCGGCACGCTCACGGGGCCGAGTTCTGCGAGCTGTGCCTCAAGCACCAGACCTTTTTCATCCAGGAGCAGCAGGTGTTCACCAAGAACAGCATCAAGGCGCACAACGTCGGACGGAACCGCGCGACCGGTCCGAAGCAGTCGACGGGGAACAAGGACTTCCACCCCGTGTGCCAGTTCTGCAAGAAGCGGTTCTATGGCGACCTGGAACTGTTCAACCATCTTGAGCGCGACCATTTCAAGTGCCATATTTGCAAGATCGAGCACGAGTACTACCGCAACTAGTACGTTCGTCTCGGTGTGCGCCTGTATGTTTGCGTTGACCGTTTGGCTCACCTGTTCTTGACACGCTGGCTCTGCAGTGCGAGCTTGGAGACGCATTTCCGCCGTGAACACCACCTGTGTGAAGATCCTAAGTGGTAAGTTGTGATCGCACGTCCATCCAATGTGGGATTAAGTATCTCACTTCTGACGCCGTTTTGTTATACTCTTATGAACTGCAGTTTGGCGCTGCGCTTCGTCGTATTCGCCAACGATATCGACTACCAAGGCCACATGAGCTCTGTGCATGGCGTGCAGAACCGACTGCTGTTTAATTTCCAAGTCGCGCGAGGAGGTGAAAACCCCGTTGCTGGCCTTCCTAGTCGGTTGGTTGAAGATGACGGACCCGACTACTGGCACGTTGATGCGCACCAGCCCGCTCCGATGCAGGTAACCACCAACCCGTTGGAGGCCGCGTTCCCAGCGCTGCCGACGCCTGGTGCTCCTGCGCCGCCACCGCTCGCAGCGCCCGCGATCGTTCGCCCTGCAATTCCCTCCTCGTCATCCTTCACGCAGTCGGCGCCCGTCTCAGTGGCGCCTCGCGGCCAAATCGTACGCAACCAGCGACTTGCGCAGGCGCTGGGTCTAGCCCGCCCTGGAGCGACCAATCCGGAAGCCTTTGAGGAGGAGATGAAGACGCCGAAGTACCCGCAGCATTTGGTGGACTGGGCCAAGGCCAACACGGGCTACTTGTTGGTCATTGAGCGACGCCTGGAGCGTATTGTCACGGAGGCGAACTGTCACAGCGTGAGTTTGCGTCCGATGCCCGCAGAGGAGCGCGCATTGATGCACGAGCTTGCGACGTATTACGGCGTGGCGTCCGAGTCGTTCGGTGAAGACGCCCGCCGCCGCATCTCGTTCTTCAAGAAGGACGGCGCGTGCGTGCCCAGCGTGTTGCTGTCTACCGTCTCCAGCAGCGCGTTCCTGCGTCCTTCGCAATCGACCGCTGTTGGTCGCTTGACATTCATGCCACTGCGCGGTCGCCCCGCTGCTGCTCCAGCCGCCGCCGCGCCGGCCTTGGCTCCTGCTCGCCCAGCGCCGGTCAACCGCGGGTGGGAGAAGATCGAGAAGCCGAAGCGGCCGGTCGTGAAAGACGCGTGGAGCGACGACGAAGACGACGCGGAGAACCAAGGCGGTCAGCAAAGCGGCGACCGCACGGCCGAACTGGCGAGCGCCAACGCGTTCGACGACGAGGAGGACTGACTGACTGACGCGGTGCCCATGTCGACGGGAGTGACGCTACCTTTGTCAAGAGTGACGTGACGTGAGCAGCACTCGAAGGAGACCGCCACCACCTCGATACAATAGAGTTTTGATAGTTCTTTTCCGTTTTCTAAAATACCGCGCGGGTCGGTCGCTCTTTATCCTTTTTCTTGTGTTTTACATGCCGCCCGCCGCGTCCAAAAGCGCGCCAAAACCAGATAAACTTGCCATAAAATAACTACGTGGCCTTGTCCGTCCTCCCTCCCTCCGTCTATCCGCCTCCTCTACGGCATGGCCGACCACGAGACGACCATGGCCGTGATGTTGTCCATCGACCGCTTGTTGAGCGCGTCCTTGATCAGCGCGCTCGCCGCATACCGCAGCGACTCGGACGACGGACTCGACGAGTCGCCATCGTCATCGTCCGCGTCGAACTCGGCCACCTTGGCGCGAGCCAGACGCACGGCTTCGTTGTCGCTGAGGCGGTCCCACAGCCCGTCGCTGGCAAACACCATGAGCTCATTCTGGGCGCTCGCCACGTCCACGACCGTGATGTCCGGCTCGACCGACACGAGCGGCGCCGAGCACGACTCGGGCAAGTTGACCTTGAGCGGGTGGTCGCCCAGCGAGCGGCTGATGGCGAGGCGCAGCGGCACGCGGTCGTGCGCCACCCGCCAGCAGCCAGAGTACACGATCTTGCCGCCCGCTGCCTCCACACGCGCCGTCTCCTTGGCGCAGTCGGGCTTGTGGTCCACCGACACGCGGATCGCGTCGTGGTCCTCGTCTTCGTGAAAGTCGCCGCTCGACGCGCGCGAGAACACGCCACGCGAGTCGCCAATATTGGCGACAAACAGCTTCCCGCCCACCAGCAGGCCCAGCAGCACCGTCGACCCGTCGCGCTTGCTCATACGCACCGTGCGCGTGACAATCTCGTCGTCAACCGTCTCAAATGCCTCGACCAACAGCTCGCGCACCTTGGCCACGTCCTCGGCACACATGGGGCCACGACGCGCGCGTCGGTTGACCTCTCGCAACACCTCGCTCTCGGACAGCAGCTCGCGGAAGCGGTCGCGCGCGTAGTCGGCTGCGAACGCGCCGTTGTGGCCGTCGTAAATGGCAAACAGACTCGGCGACGTGGTCGTGATCATGGGCACACCGGACGCCGGGTCGTGGTCCAGCATCATCTCGTCGTCGTCCAGGCTGTTGATCGTCTCGTCCTCAAACAGGTTCTCCACGATCGAGTAGCGGTCCTCCATGTACGCGCGGGCGCCTTGGGCGAGCGCCACGCCCACTTGGATGCGCAGCCGACCGCGCCGCGCGTTGTCTTCCTTTCTGCTCGGCGATCGACTAAGTTCGTCCACTGGACACGACTCGCCGTCCGTGTCATCCACGTCGTCGTCGCTGTCGTCCGCTCGGCTACTGTTGCTGTGGCTCGGGCTCGTCGGCGGGCAGAAGCGCGACGAGAACGCGACGCAGCGCGAGAGCGACGGCACTTCCTCGTTGCGGAACCGCTCGAGCGCCGTCTCAATCACGTCCACCTTGCGCTTCTTCTTCTCCTTGGGCTTAGCCGCCACCGCGCGCTGCGTCGGGTCGACGCGCCGCTCCAGCAGACGCGTGCGCAGCTGCCTGTCCACGCCTTCGGGGGCCTTTGTGGCTGTTCCAGACACACAAGAGAGAACGCGGTTGAGACGCGGATCAAAGCGCCACTTGCTCTGCCAATCCCTCAACGCTCTTACCGACGACGGCGACTGAAGAGGGCGCGCCGATCGTGAGCGAGTGCGCGCGCTTGCGCTTAACGGCCGCGCTGGGCGAGATCTGCAGCGCCGACACGGTCGAGGCCGACGGCTTGGCCGGCGCCGAGCGCGCCGCCTTGAGCCGCAGTGCCACGTGCGCGCCGAGCGCGTTGCCGCTGCTGCTCGTGTCGCTCAGCGTCGGGTGGTCGTCCGCGAACTCGATCAGCTCGAGCGCGCGCGACACGCGGCAGCTGTGCATCACGTTCGGCGACCGCGGCGACAGCACGCGCGCCGCCACCGCCTCGCGGTCCGCCACGGCGCCAAATACCAGCGACTCGCCGTCCGTCACCATCGTCTTCCTCCGTGTGTGTGTGTGTGTGTGTGTGGTTCTATAGAAGGGGAGGAAAGAAGGAGCGAGGCTTTCCGTCTGGCTCACGAGCGCGGGTAGTTGCGGCCGCTTCTTCTATATAATTCGCCACCGACCACGACGTGCGCAGTCCGAGGCGAAATGGAAAGTGGCGAGCGACGGCATGGCCGGCCGACCAGGAGTCTTGTCGCCATTTTAGACTCGGAGTTTGTATGGGCGTTGAGCGAAACTGAACCGCCAGCGAAAAAGCGCGCGCTCATTCGCGGGCGAGCGCGCGCTTTTCCGCAGGAGGCGGTGCGGGGTTACACCGGAATCTATTAACGTAACCATGTAGTGCACCTTGTTCTGCGATTGGAAGCGATCAGAACCCCTGGTTTCACCGATCTGATTGGTTTAGGAAAGGTCACAGTCGACGATTTGGACCCTACCCCTCAATACCTGGCTCATAACCTGTGCTTTAGGTTACGGTTATTGGCGGAAGATTATCCAGCATGTTTGGAGGGGTAGGTTTCTTGTGGAGACAGGGGAAGGTCTGTGACAGCAAACGGGGTACGTTCTGGTCGGTTTTGTGGACTAAAAGTTCCAAAATAGGAATAAATCCAGTCAATTTGTCCCAGATGGTCCGGCTTTCAACGGTCGACCAGCAACTAATTAGCTGCATCGTTCTCAGCTAAATCAATGGATGTGACGGGTTATTTCTGAGGTCAGGCGGGGTTATAGAGACGAAGAGACACGACTGCGCGAGATCTTTTGGGCAGCTCCAACTTACGGTACTGTCAACCTCAGCAGAAACCGACACGTCGCGCGTGGCTTTTGCCGCCTGGGGTTTGCGTGTCCGCATTGCACGCAAGTCCGGCGCGACAGTCCGCCGGTTACGAAATGTGGTGTTTGGGGCCACGCTGGCGGTCGATTGAGTCATCCGTTGAGGCTGTGACGCTTCGACTGGGTGTGGGGCCGTCGTCAGAGTGGACCCCAGCAGTCCGTCAATATATTGTTGCTTGACGGGTGAGTTCGTTGTTGGCAGCGGACATTCGTCAGGAACCAACAGTGTAACACGTAATCGGTACCACGCACCTCGCTAGCACTGTTGAAAACGAACGTATAATACACACCTATCGCCTGCTTGGCGTCCTCCGCCGCCCGTCAACCACCCCATCCACCCCATCCCGTCCGAGTTATCGTTATCTTTCCTCGCTTGCGAAATGAAATGGACACCACCTCGCGCTCAACTGGTTAAAGTCGCTGCGGATGCGGTTGCTTGGCGCGCGTAACGTTACCGGAATGACGAGCGGTGCGGTGCTTGGAAAACAACTTCAACCTCGGTCGTCGCGCTGAACCCTCCGTGTGCGACAGTTAATTGTTTGTGATAACGTTGCCAGCGAGAAGGGAGGCGACGCGAATTTGGAGGACCGAGCAGTCTGGCCAACGTTGGCAAGTCCGCTTCAGGAAGACGGCTCCCAGGCGTCCAGGATGGCCATGCATCGCGAGCTCCACGCGTTTCTGGAGCTCATTGGCGACCCGGACAACAGCCACCTCAATGAAGAAGCCGAGCGCGCGGTCTATGAATCCATACGCGCGTCGAGGAGCACCTTCATCTGTAGCCGACTCCCATCAGCAAAAGTCCGTGCGGTACGTCGAGTCCAACGACCGCACGTGCCATTCCATCTATCAAAGCGAGTTGGCTGCCTAACTAACCCCCGTGATTGATTGTTAGGCGTACGAAGCACTAGAGGGGATCTACTACAACATCCAAGCTGGAACAGCGACTGCTGCGACTCTGGACCCGCAATGCGATCGGTTCTATGACTCCATCGGTCTGCAGGGGTCGCGCGGTCGGATCGACACGCTGCTCAAGGTCGGCAAGAAGCTCCGGCTCCTCGAGTATCTGTACGACGCGTCACGCAGTGTAGCGCGCCTCAACGTCGTGAAGCGGTGCAACGGGCGTGACTACTTGAAGGACTTCTACCGCCATCTAGAGTGCCAATTGGAGCCGTTGGACAGTGCCTCTAGCGAGTTTGCGCTGGTCAAGCGCTACCTAAAGAACTCTTCGTGCTGCCCCCACCGCGAGCGACTCCAGCTCTTGTCGGTGCTACGCGTCGACAAGCCGAGCCTCGAGGCTCGCTACTCCCCGTTCCGCTGCTTTGACAACCGACAGGTAGCGATTCAATGCGATAGGCATGTTGTTGCTGGTCTTAACTGTGGTGTTGTACACTGCAGATCCTGTGGCATGGCAGTCGCCTTCAAAACTGGCCGGGTATCTTGAAGAAGGGGCTGCTCGTAGCACCACCCGGGGTCCTACCCAACGGCAGCACGTTCGGCAAGGGCCTGTACTTCACGGACAAGGTGGAGAAGGCGCATCAATACTGCGTTACGCCGCTCGGCATGCGCAGCGTGCTGCTCCTAAGCGAGGTCGCGCTGGGCGAGAGCGTCGTCATGGTGCACTCGGACGACGGCAAGCAGTACGTTCGCCGGGATGCGGGCGGCCGACATGACTCGTCCCAGTACCACAGCTGCCGTGGCGCCGGGTCCTGCTCGCCCGACGCAAGGGGCAACGTCGTGGACGCCGACGGCGCCATCTGGCCGGTCGGGGTTCCGGTCCCCGACGCGTCCAAGCGCGAACGCCATCACACCGAGTACATCATCTTCAACCCGACCCAGACGCGCATGCGCTACGTCGTGGTCGTCAAGCCCTCGCACTGAGCGGGCGTTCTCGCACCTTGTTGTGCTGTCATGTGGCGTTTATGTATGTATTGCTATGCACTGAGAGGCGGACAGTCGATGCGGTGCGAGTGATGTGGTTAGCAATGGCTTGGCAAGATGGATGCGCTCTCGCACCGCGTCAACAGCGCAACGCACCCGTCAATTCTGGTATTTAACTGCGTAATTACCTTGTTGGAGTCGATGGCAGCATGGTCTCTTTGTTCCTTGTGCCGTCGCCATGTTCATGACTGTCATGTATCCATTCATCCACGGGAATGGAGCTGCTCGTCTTGATATCTGATTCCGTACCCATGTTGCAGCTCTCGTTTCGAGCGCACTGATTGGTCGATTCATATGAATCAGTCTATTTGATTTCTGAACCTGATCCGGGATGGAGGGCGGGGTGTTCTGGATTCTTCGTCCAGTTGAAAATTTGCAAAACGCCCAGAGCACTTTGTTTTCCCGCCCAGTAGAGGACGAGTATAACGAGCGATGGTGTCGATGACGGAGCAGTTGGCGGCCTCGATCGCGTGCGCGGACGAGGACGTGCGCGCGGCGCGTAAGGCGCTGGCGCAGTTCGAGGAGCAGTACGCGTACTGGACGGCCGAGTATATCCGGCGCGCGTGCGAGCTGCGCGAGTTCGAGGAGACGCCGCGCGCCAAGAAGCCCAACAACGACGTGATCCACCGGCGCGAGTTCCTGCGGCAGGAGCTGCACGTCGCCACGCACGCGCTCGAGATGGGCGTGCAGACCCTCAAGGGCGCGCAGCAGGAGCTCGAGAACGCGCGCAAGTTCTTCCTGCGGCTGATCGACGCGTCCAAGGAGCCCAGCCCCGCTCCCGGTGCGTCAACCATGCCGTCTGGATATTCTGGCCCGCCTTACTGACGTTGTATTGACATGTTATACAGCTCAGCCGCAACTTGCCCGGCCTCAGGCAGCAGCAGTTCCAGGCCAAGAACCAGCCCAGGACGCAAGCTACGAGCCCATGGAGCAGCCAACTGGCCTTGAAAACAGTTTGCCAATCGTCAATCCTGTCGGTCGACGTGACACATTCGACCTGCGCCGGCGGTACTACTGGAACCAGCGGAGCCAGTATGTGCCCGAGGACTTCCAGTTCCCTCGGTGCAACACCGAGCTCATGTGGGACCTGTGGTGCCGCGGCGACGCCGAGAAGCACTACCCGCCGTTCCGACTCCTTCGCGGCACTGACCTCCCGACTGCCAACGCGCGCAAGCGACTGTCTGACCTGCGACTGCTGATGGCGGAGGTGGAATCACTCATCCACGCCAAGGGCTGCTGGGTGGACTGTCCGACCCAACAGCAGGCGACCGACATGCTCGAAGCCGTCAAGCCGGACATTGGGCTTGGCGGGATCAGCTCCAAGGACAAGCGCCGCCGCTCGGGCGATGATCTGAGCTGGCTGTCGGCCGTCGACGCGGTGCGTCGAGCCAAGAAGAAGCGCAAGCAGGGACCAGAGGAAGAGGTGGTCTCTCCAGTCGAGTGAGTCGCGTCCGTTGTATGGATGGCGGAGACGATGGCGCCTCATATTTAACAGACGGAAGGAGCGACGAGCAGCGGCAGAGAACACGTATAGTAGCGTCCAGAAGAATGTGAGCTTCTCCATATCAATGAACACCGACTGTGTCAGAGTGCTTCAAGAAGCGTCCAGAGGAGTCGCAGTTTGCACGACGATAATTCCAGAGCTTTCCTGATCGAAACTGTGAATCCAGCGATGATGCAGCGTCCAGAAGACTTGACGTTTGTCCAGAGCCTCGATCGAAACCTCTGGACTCCAGAGTCTGGAGCGTGAAATCCAGGAGATGATGATGATGACCACCGTCACTGGATTTCGGTTCGGGATAAGTTACACGGCCGTTATCCGGGATAACGGCCGTGTCTGAGTCTGACGATGACCCGTACTCAGATTCAGATTACCGACACTGTGTAGCCAACCTCGTCTACCAGGTACAGATTGTAGTCGTCCATCCAATTGATGGGCGACTTTGTGATCGCATCAAAGCGCCAAGGCTATCGAGTTGATTCAACAGGGAGCTACAATATGGACTTCCACGCTCAGCTGTATTGATACCAATTGTACAACCAATCATTTCAGAGTCTACACATCTAGGTATAAGCACAGGTTCTCTCTTCTCTATACGACCGCGTCGATCGACGTGCTCTTGCGGACGGGCGGTGGTGACTGCGCCCGTGGCGTGGGCATCGGCGACTCGGTCGCGACGACGTGGTCCGCCCGGATCGTGCCGGAGAGCGCGCGCGGCCGCTTGCCGCCGTCTTCGGCGTCGCTTTCGCTGTCGCTGTTGCTGCGCTCCTTGTCCTCGTTATCTTCGTCCGTCGAGCCAAAGTCAAGCTGGTCCACGACCTCCTGCGGGTCCGTGGCCGGGATGAGGAACAGAAAGAAGATAGGCATGAGCTTGAGCACGCTGCGGAACACGATCGCGATCCAGAGGTGGTCGTAGTGGTCCTTGGCGATTCCGAGCCAGGCGCAGATCAGCGCGCCCCAGAACTCGCTCACACTGCGTGAGCAGTTGGAGATCGACATGAGCAGCGCGAAGAGCGTGCCCTCAACGCCGCGTGGACACAGTTTGGCGCACAGCACGAGCACAGGCATCGACTTGAGTCGGCTGACGACGTCGGCGATCACGGCGTCGCCCAGCACGAACGCCTTGTCCGGGATGCCCAGCTTCAGGTTGGCACGCGTGACGAGCACCACGTCTAGCAGCGACACGATCGCGAGACTGAGCTGCGCGAGCAAAAAGATGCGGCGGAAGGAGATGTCCTTGAAGAACGCGTTGTACACGAGCGTGCCGACGAGCAGGAACGCGTAACCAAAGGCCGAGACGGTGCCGAGGAACTCGGGCGAGAAGTGCAGCACGTCCGTCGCGAAGTAGAACGTCACCTGCGAGTACCCAGGGCTAACGGCGCCCGAGAGGAACACCCAGAGCGCGCACTTCCAGATCACAGGCGTCTTGATCGCGCATATGAGCTGCGCGACCTGGCGGCGCGCCGAGGTCACAAACTGACGTCGCCGGCTCGAGCTGCCACCAGTCGCAGTAGCCGATGCCACCTTCTGCTCGCGCATGTTGATTGAGAACGCGAGGATAATGAGCGGCCCAATCGCAGCGAAGAAGAACACGCCGCGCACGCCCAAGTAGTCGGTCGCGGGGCCAGACAGGAACGAACCGAGCACGCCGCCGACCGACATGGACACCCACGAGACGGACTGCAGGTCGTTGGCGCCGTGTTTGGGGTCGAGCCGCGACATTTCCACGACCCGAGCGTCGATCACGACGTCGATCACTGCCGTCGAGAGACTGTTGAGCATGAGCACGAGCACAGCGGGAAGCGGGGACGTGATGGCGCCCGGGATGGACAGCGAGAGCGTGGCGATTGCGCCGAGCGAGCTGCAAAGCACCATGTACGACTTGCGGTGGTAGCCGAAGAGCGGCAGGCTGTCCGACACGATGCCGTAGAGCGGCTTGATGCCCCAGGGTACCATCATAATGGTCAGCAGCGTCTGAGCCTGCGCCGGTTGCAGGTCCAGGTCGTCCTTGAAGAAGAAGTTGACCGCCAGCGCACAAAAGCTCGCGAAGCCCTGGACAGCGTAGACTGCGCTCACAAGCAGTAGGAACGGCGTGCCGAACGTCTGACGCAGCCTCCGCCCCCATCTGCACAGCTGTTCACGCCGCGATAGCTTCCCGTCGATCTCATTGTCGTCATCGTCTCCCTCTGTCGAGAACGACTCGGCCGTCTCGGTGCCGCTGTTGATGCTGACGCTGGCACTGTCGTCGATCTCGCGCTTGCCGTGGAGCTTGTCGTGCTTTTCCTTCGCGAGTCGGCGCGGGAGAACAACCTCCAGCGCCGCCGCCTTCACCTGCGGACTGCCCGGCGACGTCGTCGCGGAAGATGCGGCCGTTAGAGACGGAAGCGTCGGACTGGCGCACGCGTCCGAGCCCGGACTTTCGCCACGGAGCAGCTGGTGCTGGTCGCTGCCTGAGCGCGCGTGCCGCTTCCGCGCAGTCGCCGCTCCGCCGCCGCCACCGACGCCGTCGTCCTGGTGGAAGTCGTGAACCTCTTGCATCATTTTCACCGGATACTGGACGTTGGGGAGTGCGTGAGCTCGTCAGTTCGGAGGGGTTACACGATGGGGAAGGCAGACACGGCGCGGGAGGGGAGATGGGTATATTTTCGACCAATCAGATTGATTCTAATGGATAACTGATGGCATATCATTGGCTATAAAAGGGGATGAGGACGATGATGCCGCACAACGTGACAAGAATGCGACCGGAGGGGTACGTACCGGTGTACCCCGTAACCAGGGTTACCATGCGTACGTACCCTGATTACGTGCCTCGTTCCGTAACCAGTTTATGCCCCAGGAGGGTTACGATTCCGCTTCAATATTGTAACCGGCCAAGGGCAAAAGCGTAACCCGGATACCGTTTGCAACCTCGACGGCGAAAATGGACGCAGAAGAAGAGAGGGAACTGGTCGCGGGCGACGCCGCGGACGAAGAGAAGGAGGTGCGTGGCGCTTACATTGGTGTATGCGCTCGTTGTGCAGGCGCGGTCTCGGCGCCCGCGTTTCCTGGCGCGCTGGAACGTCCGTGGGGCTGAAGCAACGCACTAACACCGACTTTGCTCCTCGTTTGTCCTGACAGGTCGAGCTGTTCTCGGCCGACAAGCCGGCGGCGTCGCCCTCGTCGCCGTCGCTGACCCTGTCGAGCTCCTTTAGGTGAGTGAGTCACACCCGCAAGGTTGCACGATGCACGTCTACCGTCATGCGTTCGTCCGACGTTGTTCTGTGTAGCAATGTCAAGGCCTTGTCCGCAGCATAACCAACGTGTTCCCCTCTACTCGTGCCGCTTGGTGCCTGCCTCTGTGTGACTCAATAGCGAGAAGGCCACGCTGAGCCCGCGCCGATGCATCTCCAAGGAGCTGCTGGACCAAATGCCGTCGCTTTCCACCAACGTGCGTCCCCATTACAAGCAACGACGAGCACGTTACAAGACAACCGGAGGCTAATGCGACGGTATGATTGTGCGCGCGGTGTAACCCACAGACCCGGTACCACCAGGTGTCAGTGCCGGCGCCGTTCGGGTGCTTCCACCTCATGCAGCTCATCGAGAAGTCGATCCAGGTTGGCGCGCTCTTCTCGCCCAAGCTCTACGTGCCCAAGGAGATCTGGTGAGGGTTTGCAGCTACTGCATAAGCTCTGCACCTGCAGCAACTGACGAGTGTGCGGTCGATCCCTCCGCGGAGCAGGCAGCAGGACCGCGTCAAGCTCGCGGGCGTCGCGCTCAAGATGGAGGTGTTCCAGCAGTTCAAGCAGGCGCTCGAGCGCACCAGCGTACGCCACCTGCTGCCGGGCACGGTCGCTTGATGGGTTTACGATGGTGAATGTTGACACCTTGCTGTTGTTTAGATGCACCTACCGTTGACGACCGACGCGAGCAAGACCGCGTTCCAGCAAGAGTTGGACGCGCTGCTCGAGTCGGCGCGGCAGGAGCGCGTGCACCTCGAGCGGGCCTTCCCGTTCCTCCACGTCGACATAAAGACGGCGCTATCGTCAGCCCCCTCGAGCGCGCCAGCAACAGGCGACCAAGCTGCGGAGGCTGAGGCGACCTCGCTACCCGCGGCGGCAGCATTGGCGGCTACCGGCGTCGGCAAGCTGACCAACTTGGCCTTCGGCTTTGGCCGGATGGTCAAGAAGCAGGCGATTGCCGCCGTCGAGCGCGTCGGCGCCGTGCAGCCCGCGGCAGTGTACGTACCTATGCCCGCGTTGACCTTGTCACTCTGTTGATGGCTTGTGCCGTGGTTGTTGAACTGGAACTTGCAACGGTACCCAGGCCGCTGAACGAGCTGGAGGAGTATGCGGCTGTGCTGAGCATGTTCTTCAACTCGACCCGAAACATCGGTAAGTAGCTATCCATGTTGTTGTATAAGTGTTTCATCACGGCTGACGCCAACCAAAACGAGCAGAACTGCTGCTTGGGCTCTCGGCCGACGCGGACGGGACGCAGCAGCAGGTCAACGAGCTGCAGCTGGCGGAGAACCCGCAGCTGGATGACGAGACGCTCCGGCGCCTGCGTGAGCTCGGTGCGTCCACGCTCATCGCTGTTTTTGTAACCAATCGGGCGTCCACCCAACGTGTAATGTGCTGTTGATGTCGGCATTTCCCAGCCACCTTCCTGGATGAGGTGGTTGTGGAGCTCGTGACGCGCGACATGCAGTTGCTGCTCGAGGCCTATCTGCGGCGCGTGACGCGGTCGTTTGGCGAGTTCACGGTCGAGCAGGCGCTCGCCAAACGGCACCAGCCCGTGTCGGCCTAGTGCGCTGCTCTGCGCAACAGCGAGGTGGCATTGACACCACCGCGACTTGGTATCTTTCGCATAGCGGCTAACATGGCAGTCCGGTTTCCATATCGATCGGTCCTTTTGGGGTATTTTTGGATCAACCACAGGGGGTGATCAGATGACCAGCGGACGCCAGAGAGGCCGCGCTCGGAACTAACCTCTGACCCGACTGTGCGCGTTGGATTAACGTCAGTCGTTGTGTCACCTTTGGTGAGTGCCGCTCTATTGGATGTAGCAGCGATGGTTGTCGTCGAGCCTTCACGATCCGAGCAACACTCAGGCGAGAGGAGCGCCTTCCTGACGGAAGTGGCCGTCAGCAGAGGACGCGCGCCGTCTCGCCTCATCAAAGTGGACGAAAATGGCTCCGACGAGAGTGTTCAACCTGCGGAGAAGACACTAGCGCCGCACCCTCCGTCTCCTCTGTCCGGTAGACGCACGAGCACGGATGCAGGCAGCCGTCGGCGCACGATCCTGAACGCCGTGGACGGCAACAGCTTGACGAGTGGCGCGTCAGCCAAGCCGGCGGGGGGCTGCAGCATCCGATCGTTGATCCAGAAGGCGGCACAGAAGACGATCTTGGTCGTGCGCACCAAGAATGCCATGCAGGCGGCGGAGAGCGTCACGATCCGCTTCAACCCCGCGCAGCCCACGGACTTGCCACGGTCCGTCCAGCTACCGCAGATCATTGACAAGGTGCTCGACCATGCCACCACGCGGATCGCTTCTTCCTCCAAGCCCGAGACCACTGCGTCACCGCCTTTCACGGCTCGTCGCCACGTGCGCGAGTTCCGCGACGCCTTCCAAGCTTCCCCAGAGGTCGACGCGCTGCTCAAGGACCTCTTCTGGTTTTCGACCTCGCACTTGTTTCAGCCAGGCCAGCACGCGCAAGTAGAGGAGCGCTTCTTCGCACGCATTGCCGACTCGTTCACAGCGCTTTTCGTGCGTCTGCAGATGCCCCCCGCGCTGCAGCACCAGCCGAACCAGCAGCACCAGTCGGTCCACGCTCGCGGCAAGCAAACGCACGCTGCGGCTCGCTTCTTGGATGTGTTGCCTGACATCGTGGCGCAAGTGCTCTTCGCGTCGATCTACGAAGCCTTCCCGAAGTCGCGCGAGTCGCTCATGAGCAAGGACGCGCAGCTCGCGATCCGACGCATTTGCTTCGGCTGGCTTGGCGGCACTGGCAGCAGCCGCGACGGAGGCAACGATGGAGCCGCGTCGTGTGCCCACTGGCTGCCGGTCGGGCAGGAGTCGCCCAAGCGAATTGCAGCACTCTCCGACTTCCCAGCCATGCGCAACCGCATGCTCCGTGCCGAGCGCGTCGAGCGCACGAAACTCGCGACTCGCAACCGCCACGCGGCCGCCGTGGCCATGGCGACGTCTGGCGCGTCCGGGTTCGGCTCGCCTGGCCGTCCGGCCCACCCGCGATACCGCCATCACCACCATCACCACCAGTATGGAGCTCACGACCTGTCCGGATCAGACGAGCTGCTGCCGTCTTGTGGCATCGGTGCAGCTGGAGACGTCATAGCTGGGCATGCCAAGCCGTCGCCTCGTCGGGCTAGCAAGCCACCGGGTCCGAGCGACGAGAGCAACACGAAGAGCGAGTCTACCGGTATCGCGTCGTCCGTGGACTTCACACCCTCTGACGGAGGCGGTGCGTTCGGGGTCCGCGTCGAGACGAGAGAGCGGTGCGTGTTCGAGATGCAGAACTCTCCGCTCGTAGCCTCCTTCCTCGACCGGCACGCCATCGGTGCCGGCGCCGGCCGCCTGCGCGTGCAGCTCCGTCTCACCAGCAGCAGCAGCAGCCACACGCGCCCCAGCTTAGTCACCGATGCTACTACAGGTAGTGGCGACAGCAAGGAGAGTGGTCGCCCATCGACTACGCCTACTGCGAGCTCGCAAATGGAGCAGAAGGCGCTGCGGCTGGCCCCACGCGCGCCTCGGGAGCGGCGGAGACGCGCGGCCGACCCCGCGGGGTTTATGCTGGCGCTTGCGCAGATTGAAGGAGAAGGAAACGCGGTGCGCAGTGCCAACGCTGACGCTAGACAGGCGTCGCGGGAGAGCGACGCGCTCGATCGACAGCGGCTCGCGGCGGCGCATCGCGCGCTGGACGGTGAGTTCGGTGCGTTGCGCCAGCGCGGCGCGCGGCTGCACGAGTTCAGCAACCAGCTCGTGAGCAAGAAGCGCATCGACGCCATGCTCGGGGCCTCCACCGGCGCCGGTGCTGTCAGTTCAAATAGCGGTGGCAACGCCAACAGCAGCGGTAATAGTGTCATGACAGTGACGGCACGGGCTGTGAGTGGCGGCCGCCCGTCCAATGTCGGTGTTAGCGGAGCCAGTGGGGCGTCGAGTGCGGTGGCGACGGCGACGGCGCGGCCGCCGTTGACTCCCCGCGTGTCACGCGGAGCTTCATAACATTACAATGTACGGCGCGGGGGATTCCTCTCCAGCGTTCAAGGCCACCGCTATTCAAGCGGTTGATGGGGGTGAATTGGTGATAACGTTAGTGGTTCCGTTGTTTGTGGTCGCCGTGCGCCATCGCTGTCTCTGATCTCGGCGTCTCGGCCGCTGTCTGGCTAAATACATGAGCGCGAGTGCACACGGCGGGAGACAGCAGGCTCATAGCCGTCGCAGGCTTTTCTTCTTCTTGTCGACCGCTTTGCGCTTCGCCGCCGACGGCGACTGGCCCATCGGGGACGTCATGGCGTCGGCTGGGCGCTTCTTGCCGGACGTCGACGCGCCGCCTCGGCCTGACGCGCCCGCTCCGTTCTTGGCCGGGCTTGCGTTCTCCTGCTCGCCACCGGAGGCGGCGGTGGGGTCGCTGGGGTCCGATGCGTTGCCCTTCTTCACGTCGGCGTCCGCCTTGTCCTGCGAGGACTGGTCCGCCTCGTCGTCGCTGTCGCTGCCCGCGAGCTTCTTCTGCGCATGGATGCTGGTCCAGAGCCGTGCGCGACGCGCGTACTCGTCGTAGCTGTCCATGAAGAGCCGGCCGGCCTCGTCGTTGAGCGACGACTCGGGGAACGGCACGATGAGCAGGCAGCGCACGACCTGCAGCACGTGCGCGAGGCCCAGGTCGGGCGACCAGTCGCGCTTGAGCGTGTTGACGCAGATCTCACCGGTCGCCGGCGCCACGTTCGGGTGGAAGATCTTGGTCAGGAACACGCCGCGCGGCGGCTGCGCCGGGAAGCCCGCGCCAAGCGTCAGCTTGACTAGGAAGCGGCCGCCCTCGTACGGCGTGCCCGCCGGCCCGCGCAGCTCGGCGCGCACCTCCGCGAGCTGCTCGAAGTCGCCCACGTACCGGATGCCGTCCAGCGGGGCCGTCGCCAGCTTGCGGAGCTCGCGCGCCACGCGCTGGGCGGTCTGCGGCGGCAGGAACGGCGTCGACTGCGGCGCAAAACGGGCAATTGCACGGGTTAGAGGTGGCGTTAAGAGCATGTAAGGGCACCAAAAGCAGCAGGAAACGACGGTGGAGACGGTGATCGAGGTGCTGGGGCCTCGTTCGGCGGACGTACCATGCTGGAAGGAGGCGAAGGAGCGCGGCGTGCGGGCAGCCGAATGGAAAGTGCGCGAGTGCGAATGGCAAATGGCCAGGCGAGGAAAATGCGCGGGACGGTTTTGTTTTTATTTTTTTTTGCGTGTTTATTTCTGCGTTTTTGACGTTTTTATAGCTTGTGTCCAGATCTAAAGATCTCTCTAACCGCATTTTGTTTGACAATAAGAACGTGCACTGTTCACATGTGGTATTTAAAATGGGACACGATAAACACTGGACTTCTATTTTTGTGCAATATTTAGCATATTTTATTTGCGGGAATGTATGGTCTGTGTGCTTCGCGTAAACAATTCAACCAATAATTAGCACAACTACCGCATTTGAACGGTCGAAACGTCGCGCGGACTGAACAAAAATCGAAACGGTCACAAAATTTGTAAAAATGTAGCCATCTCTTGCAGCAATGCGTTCAGCACCGACGATGTGTGGCCCCAAAATGGCCAACGCGGCCTGATAATTATAGTTTGGCCGTGTGTATTTAGAGGTCCGAGTGGTCGCTCCCTTCAACAGCGTCGCTCGACCGCTTTGTCGTGCCTCTTCAGCCACCTCCAAGCGCTCTCTCCGTCCGCCTTTGGACACGACAGCAGCTCGTGTTGTTGCCATCTCGATCTCCTGATTATGGACATCAATGCCCCGGACGGTCCGACTGCGACTGCTGCGAACGCTTCGCCGTCCCCTGCCCGAGAGCTCGCGCAGGACGCTGGTATTGGCGTCGACAACGCCGACGATGTTAGCAAAGCACTGCAGACCAAGACGTCCGCGCGTAGCAGCCGCACGAGCACACCACGCAACAACGTCGTGTTCCCCGATGTGATCGAGGACGCGGCACCGGTGAGTGCGAGGCAGCACCACCAAGAGCACAACACTGCTGGGCGTGATCGCCAAGCTGATCGTGGTGCGCCGACGTTGAGCAGCCGAAGCAACCCGCGGAGCATCCCGTTGTCCGCGAGAAAATATGCCGTGGCCGACTCCGATGAGAAGAGTGGTCCCAACAGCAGTGCATCAGCGCCGCCTAACGTGCAACCAGGTGCAACTCCGGGCGCTGCTCCTCCAAGTGCTGCTGCTCCGTCCACCACTACCGCACGACACGCGTCTTCTCGTCATCGCCCGAATCTGCTCCGATTCGTCCCAAACCGCGCGGCAGTGCGCGGGTCGGTCACGCTGCTCGTACGAGAACTGCCCATTCGCATCAAGAAGGCCGCGCGCTCGTCCAAGCACGCGTACGACCACGCAACGCTGCAGCAGATCATCGCGTACGCGCTGCTGCTCTCGGGTATGCTCTCCGAGGCGTTCACTCCGATTCCGAGACACAACACGCCGCTGGGCGTGCTGCTCTTTGTGGTCCCAGCGTCGCAGTTTCCGCATCGACTCGTCGTCTCTGGACTAGGCGCCGGCGTGCTCGTCGACATCTTTTGGCTGCTGCGCCCACAAGAAGCCAGCTTCAACGGGTACTTCGCCTCCAAGTTCGTCAACGCTGCGCAGCTCGCACTCGCCGCGTGCGCGCTGGTCAAGCTCTGGCTCATCTTCTCGGCCTACTTCGACCTCCACGAAGTTGAGGAAGCGGACGAGACAAGCAGGAAGGGGCGGCGCGCGACGACATCGCCGCTGCAGCCCGGTAGCCACCGGTTGTGGGACCAGATCAAGTACATTTTCCCGCGAAAGACGCTGCCCAAGCGCTCGCACTTGAGCTTTGAGGTGCTCATGCGCGTGTTCGCGCTGGTCTGGCTCCACGGAGTGCTCGGCGCCCTGCTGTTGACGCTCGCACTGATCGCCGCGTCCATGTATAGCACGCGCCCGCAGTTCCGCACCAAGCCGCTGGGACTGCCACTACACATCGCCATGCTGTTTAAGACCGCGACCACGCTGCTGGCGTACTTTTGCGTCACGCATCGTATGAGCTACCGCGGCTGCCTGGGGCTTACGATAGGCGGCATCACCGGCTTTCGAGCGAATCGCGACGACATTGTGCTCAAGTACAACAAGGTCTGGCTCCAGCGCGTGCAGCGAGCCAAGGTGCTAGACACCCTTGCAGGTGTGTACGCGCTGCTGGCGCTGTTCATGGCCAGCCATCACGGGGAAGGCGTTGCAACGCCCAGTGTCCAGACTCTACTGGCCTTCACGGCCGTGTCCTTACTCATACTTGAGCTCTGGACGCCTCTGCTCATCCTGACAGCGGCCAAGTGCGGCGCGCGTCTGCACGAACTGCATCGCCTCGGGGAAGACGGCGTCGACGACCCGTACTTCCCGAATCAGGGTCAGTGGAGCGACGATGAAGACGACGGCAGTGACGACGATAGCGATGACGATGACAGTGATGGTGACGACGACAGCAGCGGGGATGGAGATGAAGACAGCGATGGCGATAGTACCAGGCGCGTTAGTGGCATCAGTCTGCGTGAGCGCCAACGTCGGAGCGGTCGCGGACGAGATAGCGAACGGTCTAGCCGTCGACTTGACCAGAACCGCCGACCGTCGCGCCGACAGCTACTGCGGGAAGAAGACGAAGACGACGATGACAGCGAGGAGGACCGTGACGGGATTCAGTCGGCGAGGTGCTCATCTCTCGCCATCGTGGACGCTGACGAGGTGCCGCATCGAGCGGGCGGCAGTTTGGCTGCTGGATCATTGGCTAATGGTCCAGTATGGGTGCGTCACTTCGATCCGTCGTCTGATCGGCCGTTCCTTGTGCACTCCATCACGGGCGAGTCGGTGTGGGAGATCGTTTCTCCTCGAGTCAAAGCTGATGAGCAAGATGATGAAGACACCGATGATACCAGAGGCAACCCCAAAACGAGCGCGAGATCTAGCCGCCATGCTATCAGCAGAGCCGGAAGCAACAGAAGCGGCAAGGCTGGTAGCAGTAGCAGTCGGCGCAATGCGGAGGACGTCCTGCCGCAGCAGCAATTCGAGCGAGAGCAGCAACAAAATCTCGCACACGAGAGTGACGAGAGCGGACTGGCGACGCTCATGATGTTTAACCACGAGTGGCACTCTCTCGGAGCAGACAGCGGGGCTTTCTCGTGTTGCGTGTCGCGCATTCCGAGCTCGAGCGAGCTGGCTGCTCATCTCACTCGTCAAGGGTTTACCGTCGCTTCGGACGGCATCATTGACGGCGGAAGCGGCGACCACCGCCGTGTCGCGCGGTTCTGGGCGTCGGTTGATACCGGAGAGGAGCAGGTGCTCTTCCTGGGCGAGTTCACATTCGACAGTCTGGCACTGACGCTGCGTGCAGCGTTCCGCTGCGCGCGTGTCGATGCGGTCGTGGAGTTCGTGCGGCGTCTTCAGCTCAAGGAGATCGTCGGCGCGTACTCCCCGATCGCGGCTGGTAGTGGGTAGCCATTTAGGCAGAGAGAATGAGGTGTGATCGACTGCAAGGTGTTAACTGCACCATAACCCACGCGCGCTTCGTGGGCGTCACCACCACTTTAAATCGGACAGTCTCTCGGGATTGCGAGTATGGCAACCACGATGCTCCTGGCGGTAAAGTGCAGGCCATTGCAGGCGCAGTTCATCAATCAAAAGACGTACAGTAGTAGTGACGTTTGAAATTGATGTACCCAAAATATGTGACGGAGCGCAGAAGTTGCCTTTTCTCTAGTCGCGTCGCGGCTTCAACATCATCGCTACGGCACTACCGTTCCACCTTCTCGATTTAATACTTGACCCACCATTATCGCTGGCCAAATTAATTATCACACTCGCTCCGGATTGGTTAAAAATGCAACGTTCTCTCCTGGTTGCACCCAACCACGGGGGGACAAATCGTCAGCAAGGGTCGAACAAGGAGAAAGGACGCGATGGCGATCGCGTCCGTGCCCGCCGCTCCTGTTGCGACTACAGGGAAGATGGCGGCCTCCCGAAGCGATGGCGCTCTTTCTAGGGCACTGGTGCGTGCTCTGGGCGAATATGCGGCTTTTGCGGCTTCTGTGCGGGCTCAGGGACGCCCGAGACGACGGCGCGGCGCGGCAGAGCGCCAAGGAGCGGCCAAGGAGAAGCAGGCGGCGCTCGTGTGGCTGCGCTCGCTGCGCGCGGACGAGCTAGCGTCGCTATGCAGCGTCGTGGACGTGGGCTTCGTCAAGACGGTGCTGAGCATGGCGATGGTCGTGGCGAAACGCGGCAAGGCTCGCGCGCCGACTGTTCACCACAGCGGCGCGCGCGTGGTCGAGTTCCAGTTGCTGCCGAGCGTGCTGCCGCGCGGGAAGAGCGCGTCCAGTCGACGAAAGACTAGCGATACCGCTAAGCCATCGCAATCGGTCACTCCAAGGTGAGTTTTTGCGCGGTGCCGTGGGATTTCATGTGCTGTCGACTCGATTCTCACGTGCCGTGTCCTATTCTGCTTCTCGACAGAGAGTTTGTCGCGCGGCCTCTCGTTCGGACTGCGGACGGTGACACTTTTGGCGCGTTCCAGACCCGCGAGTACGAAGATGCCGTGCTGACTGTCTCCAAGTCGCTGCGCTTCTTCAACACTCTCAAGTCGTGCGACACAGTGTCGCTGTCGCTGGTGCATCTTGGCGTTGTATCGAGTGATTCGACAGCGTCGACCACTGCAAGCAATGTGGACGAGCTCGTCCGCTTGTTTACGGTCATTTCCCGCGGTGGATTCCTGTGTGAATGTCCACCGGATTCAGCGCTAGCGGATCGCATGTGGGGCGAGACCAAGGTATGATGTCTGCTCAATGCTTGACGGCATGTATTAACACTGCACCAGCTGACTACTAACGAACTCGGCGACTTTGTTGTGTTTGGTGGCGCGACCAGTGGCTCTCCATCCAAGGCTACTACTCGCTCGAGGCGTTGATCGTGAACCAAATTGTGCGTATGCTTGCTGAAGTTACCCAGTGGTCGTCTGCATTATCTTGCGATCCAGACTGACTTGCTACGGTTGCAATTGCACCATGCAGGAGCTCAACATCTGGGCTCATTGGAAGGCGGTCCGCAAGTTCACCTCGGACAGTGCTTCAGGCACAAACCCGAACATCACGCTGGTTGGGCCTTCGTCTAAGCTATATCTTGCGCGCGAGTGGCAGCACGCATCCGAGTCAGATCGACAGCGCATCGTTCTGGAGCTGCATGGCCGGGCGATCGAGCACTTGCGGAACTCGCAGCCGGCGGGTTCTCATCGAATATACCAAGGCGCGAAAGCTTCCCTGGACAACCTGATCCACGTGCTGCTCACGAATGGGAGTGGCGAGCGGCGTGGAAGTACGTTAGGAGCGTCAGCTTTGGTCGAGCATTACTTCGGGTGCACCTTGGACCAGATTGTCACGTCTCCTCAATCGGCAGCGCTCAAGCTACTGATCGCCGAGCACTTTCAGGCGAGCTGCTCCGTGCTGCTATCAGACCGGATGACGAACGAAGTGGCTGCTAGCGCATCACGTGAGGCAACCACAGGGTCAGATGTGGACACGATCCAGCTGCCTAATCACTCGCAGCGGCGGCGTGCATCCAGAAAGAAGGCGCTCAAGCAACGGCGCCAGCATTCGTTGATGAAGGCTGCGCAACAGCAGCAGCTTCAACTGGTTTTGGAAGAGCTTCGCGCTTACGTTCGTCGTCGCAAAGAAGTGGCGCTCCAGGCTGTGTCCGGTCTACTTAATGAGGTCATTGAGCGCGCTGTGGATGAGGCAGCCGCCGGTGAACGCGAGTTCCCAGCAAATGGTGCAAACGACTCGCTTGTTACTCTATCGGAGGAGCCAGACAAAACCAAGTCAAGGAAGAAAAAGAAGAAGTCAAAGAAGAAGACGACAAGCAAGCAGAAACTGAAGACGCTGCAGCTGGAGACGGTGGGGAAGGATGTGAGCGAACGTGGCGAAGATTCACCCGAGATGGAGGTTTCTAACTCTGACAGCACGCATCTGACAAAGGAGAATGTGGCATCGCAAGACAACGACCCGCGCCTTGACGACGACACAAGCTTGGATGGGATCAACGGCGATTCAGGTGCGCAGAAATACCACCAGCAGGAGTTCCTGTACAGTCCCACTACGACCGAGACCAGGCCGTTCCTCGGGTTCCTGTCCAGTGTCAACGTCTCCAGCTCGTTGTCGCACTTTGCGCCGCGCTCATTGTACCCGTCGACAACAAGTCCGTTCTTCTCTTCGCTGGCACTCAAGGACCGAAACGAGTTTGGTGCGAACGTGGCCGATATTGGTGGGCATCATGCAGCCGACGACAGCGAGAAGGCGCTTAGCGATGGGTCGAGCGACTCGCTTGGCAACGAGTCGCCTTCGATCTCTGAGAAGTCGAGCTTCGAGTGGTACCTGCCATCAATGTTCTCCACGCCGTCAGCACTGGATCGAGAACAGTCGGGGTCGTCGCCGCTCGATTGGAACTTCTACAACTACCGATGGCCTTTGAAGGCTGGCGTGACCGGGGAGGGATCATCTGACGGTGACCAATCTTCTGCGGCATCGGAAGTGGAGAGATCTCCTGTCACACATCTGGATTGTGAAGATGACGGTGTCCATAGTACGACTGGGACATCGGCGTATCCTCTCGGATCATTCGCGGAGATGACTGTAGAGAGTCTGAGTCCCAACCCGCACACCCGTGCAGTGGGAGACGACGAAGGCGATGGCCACGAGGGCAACCAAGACGAAGTTGTAGGTTCTGTTCTCAACTCGACGGCGGACAAACCAGGCAACGAGAGTCCGCTCTTGAGTGGGGTTGCCAGGTCCGACTTCTTGTATCGCAAAGGTGGCTTCTTCGATCGGCAGCGAGCGTTGAAGCGAAGGAGACACCCGGTACCGATCGACAGAAATGGTGGCAGTGCGGAGGAATCAGCAGAAGTACAAAGCAGCAGCACCGGCACCGGCATCACGATTCCCACTGTCTATGAAGACGACGGTGAACATCCTGAACGTAGTGGTGGATGCCGTCGCTGTTGCGCGTGCAGCTGCCACCGCAGGACAAGCAGCGGTGACACGGTCCTGTCACTTGACAGCAGCCAAGACGTGGACGAGCCGTCGCAAGACGCATCGCTGCGCGATGACCTCGATAAAACGCGCTCGGACCTCACCGCCGTTCTTGAACGGGTTTCAAACTTGGAGAGGGACTTCACGGATCAGATCACGGTACGAAAACGTGCTCAAGGTGCATCGTCGCTATTTTGACCAAGTGCTCACCACTGTCTGCTTGTGCATTTGATTCAGCGAGCGGAGAAGGCCGCGTCGGAAGCGAGAAAGGAAGCCGGTGGACTGCAACAGACCGTGTCGGCGCTCTCTGTGCAGTTGCAAGCGGCCGAGTCGGAAATTCGGCAGCTTCACTCCGCGTGTCGAGCGTCTGTACCGGGGAACGCGTTCGCTAGCGAGGACCCAACGTCCGCGCTCATGGATGACTGCGGGGCGGCTTCGGGGCTGGAAGTGTCAGCGACCAGCTCCATCTCGTCCCCCGACCCGTCGTATTCGCCAGCTCCATCGTCCGATAGCCACTTGTCGGACGGTTCACCGGTCGCGGCAGCGGCAAACACCGCTGCTGCTGCCGCTGCTGCTCGCATGATGGGCTACAACTACTCGCAGTCGCTCGTCTCCCACGCAGTGGTCGCACCATCAGTCATGGGTCCTTTCGTGTCGGTTCCCATGTCTGTGCTGCCTCCGCGCAGCAAACTGCATTGGGATATGTGCGAGTTTGTGTCGCAGCTTCAGATGGAGAGCAGCGCGCGTCTTCCGGCACAGATGGAAGCGCAGCGCCTGTGCACGGCGACGGTGCAGTCCCTTTGGCCACGAGCGCAGGTGCGGCCGTATGGGTCGTACGTCACGCGGCTTGTGCTACCATCGAGCGACTTGGACCTTGTTATTTGCCTGCCCAAGGTCCGTCGAGATGCTCCAGCTGACACGGCTGGTGTGCTCGAAGGCAGAAATGCGATCAAGGAAACGTGGCAGCAGAACCTCGCGCGGAAGCTGCGCCAGGAGCCGTGGGTCGTGCCCGATTCGGTCAAGACGCTGCCACACGCGTCCGTGCCGATTATTACGCTGCTCACAGCGCCGCCGTACAATGTCCGCCTCGATATCTCATTCGAAGGCCCTGGACACAATGGGCTCGCGACGAATGACGTGGTGCTGTCGCTCATCCACGAGTTCCCGCCGCTCGCGCCAATCATGCTAGTGCTCAAGAGCTTCGCGATCGAGCGCGGGTTCGCCGTCGCGTACTCGGGTGGGCTCTCATCGTACGCGCTGCTCCTGATGGTCGCGCGGTACTTGCAAGAGTACAACGACACCCTGCCGAATGGGTTCGAGAACGTGTCCGCCGCAGTGCAGCACAGCATTAGTGCGCAGTCAGCCGCGGACTTTGGCATGATGCTCATGGGCTTCCTGGATTTCTACGGCAACCGGTTCGACTCGCGCACGACGGGCATTAGTGTCGCCTCGCGCTGCTTTCTCAACCGCGAAAGCATGTCTCCGACGTCGTCGTCATCTCCCTCGTCAGCATCTGCGTCGTCGATGCCAATGGCCCCAACAAGCGATGGTCAGAGTCACCTTCACAACTCGGGAGACGCTGGTAGCGGTGCCACCTCGATGGATGAGCGTGGCGTGAACGCGTACAGCTCGACCCACTGGCAGAATCCGCCGCCACCACCGAGTGACTTGCTGTCATCCCCTGGGTCGCGTCGGTACGGCTACCGCTCGTCGCTCGACTGGCCGCAGAACCCGTCGTCAACGGGCGGCATCATGACGATGATGATGCGTGGGGAGTACTACCCACAGAACGCGCACGTCGATCCACACAAGTTCGACCCTGTCTTCATCGAGGACCCGCTGCGTCCGACTAACAATGTCGGGCGCAACTGCTTCCGCATCATGCAGATCCGACGCGCGTTTGCCGCGGCGCACAACTCGCTGCTGCTGGCCTCGCGGTCGTCCGCCGTCTTCAGTGAGAACCGCGGCGCGGTCGTGTCAGGCGTCGCACTACACCCGGACAACCTATTGCGCGCCATCTTGGGTGCCAATGCGCCTGTCAACATCAAGTCCGAGGCATCGGTGACGTCGTCTGCAGATGGGAATGCAGCGCAGTCGTCCTCAGGTGCGCCGAGGCAGACGCCGCACTCGATGCGGCAAAACTACATGCGCTTCCAGCAGGTTGCGGCAACGACTAGCGCCGTCGCGGCGGCGAGTGGAGGTGGGATGCTCCAATACGGTGACCCTCAGGTGGCCGCGACCCATTACTTCGGCGGCGAGCATGCGTACCCGGTCTCGCAGCAGGATCTCCACCCGGCGACGCATCTTCATCACCACTACCAGTATCCGCCGTCGTATCGCGCGAGCCAGCATCAGCAGGCGCCCAGCAACGGTAGCCATCTCCATCAGCCGTCGCATCACCATCACCACGTCCAGCCGTACATGGTGGATCAATCGACCGGGCGCATGGTCAGTGCGTCATCGACGTATTACTACGACTACTCGCCGCCGCATCGCGTGAACGACACTTCGAACCGCCGGTACAGCGAGAGTGAGAGCGAGCGCATGACGACGCGGTCAGTCACGTCAGCGGATCAGTACGAGCGCGTGTCGCGGCGGGAGCGGAGCGTCGGCAGTCCGAGGCGGAAGACGCGGTCTACCGCTACCTCGCAGCGAAGCCTCGGGGCTGTCAGCAGCAGCGGAACGCTCGCTCGCGACGATCACGCGAGCGCTGGACGTCAACACTCGAGTGGAGGCGATATGCAGCCCATCGCAACGAGGAAATCGCCCGCGCGGTCGCTGAGCTTCGCCGATGTCGTGGTCGGCGGCGGTGGAGGCAGCAGCACCACGCGGCGCGACTCGCTTCACCTCGCGGGGCTGCAGCGGAAGAACCCGACGTCGCCGCTGGCGCTCGCGCGGCAGGGGCGCTTCTGGCGCGACGACTCGGCCATCAACGACAGCATCAGCGAGAAGTGGGAGACCAAGGACGACTCGCAGCTCAAGTAGGCGCGCGCGGACCCTGAATGAACGACTGGTTACTGACTGAAGGAGTATCAAGTTGGTTAAATACGACCACTACGGAGAGGAAGGAGAGCCACGATATCAAGAGCGGCGCTGAGCGCTGGTCCGCTACGGGGAGCGCCCGAACGTGTACACGAAGCCCTGATCACCGCACACAAGACGACGAGAACAGCGTATGAGCGTGACCTGACGAGATGTTGCGAGCCACAAGCGCATAAATGCTATCACTGGACGCACCGACTCTTCGTGCTTGCGCTCGATGAGGTCGAGCTTCATGAGCGTCTGCAGGATCTCCTTGCACTTGATGACCGCGAGTCCGCTGTGCTTGACGAGGTCGGCGATTGAGCTGCCCGGTCAACAAGTGTTGTCAGCGTCACCTCTCCTCGCGCATGGATAGCAAGGCTAACCGAGTGGACGTACATGCCGCCGCCGCGGTTCTTGATGTACAGGATGATGTTCTCGAGCTTCTTGATCTCCTGCGGGTTCTGGTACTTCTTGGGCACCTTCTCCAGGATCCCTGCGCATTGAAACACACACTCACAATGAGACCCCGAAAAAGTGAAGCAAACAGACGCCCGCGCATCAAGACGCACACTTTTCCCAGGTCCAGGCGGGCGGCGCGGGCGCCTTCTTCTTTCCCGGGCGCTGCTGGCCCCTGTGTCCGGCCCCGGCCGCCACTTTGACACCCTTCTTCTTCATGGCGGCGGCAGGTCGGCGCGGCACGCTGCCGCTCTTGTCGCCGCCCGCCTTGGCCGCGCTGCTCTTCCTCGCGGACGCAGCCGCCGGGGAGACTGACGGCGGCTTGGGGATGGACGTCGCCTGGGGTAGCGGGATGCCCGTCGCCGGCGGCTTGCTGGCGTCCACCACGGGCGGCAGCGACACCTTCTTGGCCAGTCGGGACTCCGCCGGGCTCGCCTTGCGCGGGAACTGCAGACACGACGCGTGCAGCGTCATGGCGTTCTGGAAGGCGCCGAACGCGTCGTTGAAGGCGTCGATGGACTCGTGCACGCGCACCAGCGCCTCCACCTGCCCGTGCAGGTCGCGGAGCGCGCCGCATAAGCCCGCGAACGGCTCCGTCAGCGGGTCCGGCGCCGGCATCTTCCCCAATAAGTTACGGTCGGTGGTGAGGTTTGCGCTTGTCTTTTGGGCGCGAAAACACACACGAGAAGCAAAAGGAAAAACGCGATTCTGGGATTTGAAATCGCGAAAACATGATTATGCACGGTGATTGGTGAAAAATACAAATGTATAAAATTATACGGTATACGCTGATCCTGTTGTGTATACTGCACAACTTGAAGTGAACTCGTCGCTTGCCTGCCCTGCCTGTGGACAAGGGCAACAAGCTCGTGGATGCCGACGTTTTGGGCGCGAACAATGGCTGCAGCGACAGGAAGCCACCCAAAAAGCTGCGATGTGGATCGTAACGGAGCGTTCTATCCGCGTGTTTATAACTGCCACAAGCACAAGAGCGTCTCGCCACTACAGCGAACGGAACGGCATCATCCAGCATCTTCAACTGAAGGATCGCCATCTCACACATGCGTATCGCATCACCACCGCAGCCCACCGCACGGCACGAAACTATGAACAACGTGTTGCTTACCAGGAATAAATACTTGAGCTGGTATATTCGGGGTCCTTGATGCGCTCACCGATACACGACAGAGAAAACTGCCGCGCCACTCGCTGCGCCCAACCAACGGCAAACAAAATGCCGACCCGAGCCGTTCGACCACGCTTAAATGGTCGGGGGATGATGCCACCCCCGTCCTCGTTGCCGAGGAATCGCCTCGCTCTACGTGGGTTACGAGCAGAACGACATGGCCGAGCTCAGGCGCACCGTTTCCTCAACGGCGGCCACCTTCTTGAGCGTCGCGTCCAGCATGGCCGTCACCTTCGAGTACATGGCCTCGTCGTGCTCGGCCGCCGGGTTGGGGCCGCTGTTCCACTTGCCCGACAGTTCGGGCAACGCCGCGCGCGGTCCGTGCGCAAAGCGGAGCTTGCACGTCACCTTGGAGTGCTTGAGGAAGCGCATGATGGACGTGAATGACGTGCCCACGACCGACGCGCCGTTGATGTTCATCAGGACGTCGCCGACGCTCAGCGCCTCGACGCCCAACACGTCGCTGCGAGACGCGAACTGCTTGATGCGCGCGCCCGTGGCCTTGCCGTCGGCCGGCTCCATGACAAATCCAAACTTGTCGCTTGGGTTCCAGAGCACAGAGATGAGGCCCGCGTGGTTACTGCCGGCGTTCATCATGGCGCCCATCGACGAGGACGCCGTGCTCGAGAACGAGCTGCGGTACGTTGACCCCGAGGTCGACGTGCTGGTTCGAAGGTCCACGCTCAGCTGCTGCAGCTGGCCCAACAGCTCCTTGAGCTGCAGCGAGATCGTCGTCGAGTCCATGACCGTCCCGCGCAGCGAAGACGTCGACGACGAGGGTTGGAGAACCGGGATCGCGCCCACCGACGACGCTGACGAAGAAGACGTAGACGAAGAGACGGTGGTCGGCAGCGATTCGTCCAGGATGTGAGTGTACGCCGCGACACGGCGTGTCGAGCGCAGCGAGTCCAGCGACGGCGCCTTCATCAGCACATGGCGTTCCGAGCCGTCCGAGCTGGCGACATCATCGGCCGCGCTCTGGTTGTCGCTGCTGTACACACTCGTGGCGTCGTCGAACGAGGCCGAGCGCACGAGCGGCAGGTTGTTGGTCGAGGACCGCACGACGCGCGCGCCGGCCTTGCGAATCAGGTCCATCGTGTACTTGGGCAGGTTGCTCTCCATGGCCAAGTCGATCGGGTAGCGGCCGTTGCCGTCCTTGGTGAACGCCGCCTCGGGGTACACGTCCAGCAGCGCGTTAATGTGCAGCCCCGGGAGCTTGTTCCGGATGGCCACGTGCAGCGGCAGCATGCCCGACAGGTTCTCGAGCCGACAGGCCTCCGGGAAGACCTCCACCAGCTCCTTCACGACCGCCAGCGCCACCGACGGCTCCGTGCACGCCCAGTGCAGCGGCAGCATGCCGAAGTCGTCCTGCGACTGCGCCAGCGCGCCGTCCGCCGCGATCAGCGCCAGCGCCGCCTCCCAGTCGCCCGACTCGGCCAGCGCCAGCACGCGCTGCCGCGACGCGTCCATTTGTATCGGCGACCTGTGATCTACTACTGTACCACCGCCGATGGGAAGTTCCAACTACGCAACCGTCTGCACGGGTCGCGTTGATCCTGCTAGTGGGGGGGAAGTCGGGTGACGATCCGCCCCAATCAGAAAAGAAGAATGAAGAGCTCCCGACCGGCAGATAAGAATGAACCAAGCCGCCGCCGAGGAAAATAAGACGCTTGGGCTCCTCCTTGTCTCCACGCTTTCGATAGTGAGCGGAAGACCGGGAAATGCGCGCGCCATTTTCCCCAACAGAGCGCGCTGAACCGTGGTCACCTTCCGTCGAGCAGGGCGCTCCATACTGAAGCCCTGATGCTGTGAAGCCCGGTCGGGAGATGGCGCACCAAGTGGGAGCAGCTGCCATCACCTGGAACGCGAGGGGAAGGGGTCGAAAGACTTGGGTCGTGGGCAACAGTGGGAGCCAGAAACGGGCCGGTAACGTTCCCCTAGAGCAATACGGCTCGAGTGTTGAGGGCGTGCTGCCCGGGACTCGTGTGTATACTGTATGTATACCCTCGCGTCGTCCGTGGAAGGCGTTGGCTCAGGTGGGAGGCGCTGATTTCTTTCCGCGAGCAGCCTGGAGTGAATCTGTTCTTACGTGTGTTCAGTACTCTAGTCGCCCGTTAGCGTTGTGTCTCTTCGCATGGGGCGTCGCGGCACCTGGGCGCTTCATTTCCAGACGAGTTGCCGATCGGTTGCAGCTTGCTCAATAGTGTCAAGTATACATGCTGGTATACACCTCAACTTGAAATGAAAATCTGAGAACGTTCGTGGGACTTGTCGTTTGCATAGCAAATCCAGGACCTTGCAAGTCGGAACAAAAGCGGTGGAAGCGAGCGAAAAGCTCTGGAAAAATCGCGGGCAGCACCCGCCGAGCGTCATCCGCAGCGCGCTCGTGATGGAAGCCGCTCGCCAGTGCAGCAAGTGGCATCATCAGTGCGACTCTCCAGGACAAGCAAAGTGTTGGGAAGGCAGAGCATCCTTCCCTTTGACGCAAACCCCATCAGTTCTGGGCGATTTTTTGAGACTGTGGATAACGGGGCGAGCCCGACAACTGGACTGTGGTACAGTACAATACTGTATAGTACACAGTAGCGAGGGTTCCGGTCGGATCCTGCACTTTCAGTTTTCAGTTCAGTAACAGGCGGGAGCTTTGGCTTTGCGGCGGCGCCGATCATTTGATGCCGAGTACTGTTTTGCCTTCCATGGACACGAATGGAGACATGAATGCCGTGGGCGGTCTCTTGGTTGCCGCCTTCGTCCATCTTTCGGGATCCAGGCAGGATGTTCCGTGGACGCAGCGCGGCCGCGTCAGCTGCGGAGGACTCGGGCGTCCTGGGCGCGTGCGTTACGGTGCCGACCTCGATTCGGTCGGAGTTTCTCATGGTCTTATAATACACTGCAGCGGGCCAGCGTGCCTACCCTATCATTTTCGCGCATGGTAGTGCGTTGAATACAGTACGAACACTTTTCTCCTGCCGAAGGGCCGCATAACGAGCGCTTGGGCATGGCGCGCGTGTCCGTTCCATGGCGCGGAGCCAAGCTGGCTACCGAGCGGAAAAGATTGTCTAGGACAACATAACAAACAGGTTGTGCCGGGCCGGTAAAAACCGGTAAAAAAACCGGTAGCATCGGTATTAACGTAATTACACCTTCGAGCTCACTTTTTTACGAAGACTCCACCACCAGCCAGTCATTTGATCGGTCAAAATTCAGGACGCCGCGCGACTGCTCCGTCCAGTTCATTGCGGATTTTTCTAGAGCCGAGTGTGCCGTTTGGGCTGCCAATAGCGCTTGCTGAGCGGTGTCCAATACGAGGAGTGTTGCATGTCGTTCACGTTGAGCAAATGATACTTCTAATCAGCTACTCTGAACAGAGTTTTAGTCGACTCGCCAAAAACCATGTAGTAAACAAGATCTGATGCTCACAACAACAAATTCATACTGATGCATTCAAAGCCGCCCACAAGCACTTGGGGTGGTGGCCTGTGGTGCATTGCACTGGCATGGCCACGGCATGCATTGGCGTCTTGCGTTTTGTCAAACCACAAGTCTGTAAAATCACAAAATTATAATATGGGCCAATCAAAATCGTGCTTCACAAAAGAGCGGGCACTTTCCAGAATGCGATTCGCCACGAACCCAGCAAATTTGTGTCCTCACCCACATTCCTCAATCCAATGCAAGTTACCAAGACAATCGACAGATGAACCAACCTCCCAATTTTTCAGGGTTTGACAACGTCGTGTTTGTTAAAGTGGCGAAAATCGTGGGCGTACCACACGGACAAAATTTCAGACCCTAACCGTCTCAGATAAAAGATGACGGATATCAACCAATCCGCGACAAATGTTGCATTATGAGGCGATTAGGATTGGTCAAAAGTGCGCTTTTCGAGGACCGCCGTTGGCGCGAAAGCTGCTGCATCTCAACGATGGAAGCCATGCAGAACATTGCGGCGATCTACGCGCTGGAGGATTTTCCCCGTCCGGGGCCAGCGCTAAAGAACAATCAGGAGCGGGGATGAAGCGCGAGCGGGCGACTCTGGCGGTGGTCTCGCATCGGAAGGCCGGGAGCGCCGACGCGCGGAGCCATGAGGAGTGCGCCGTGGTGCGCAAGCGGCTCCGCGGATTGCACGCGCCGCAGCAGCCACAGCCACAGCCACGTTTCCAGCAGCAGCAGTCGAGTCTGCTTCGCCCCAGCGCGCGCAGCGAGTTCGCGCCGCCGCCGTTCTCGGTTCAGAGCCTACGGATGCAGCTCGCGGACTTTTCCGAGGTGACGCCGTTCGATCGCGATGCCGTGTCGCCCGAGGAGCTCGTGGCGTGGGTGACGGAGATGGCGGCGGACTTTTACAGCGAGCTGTCGGTGCTGTACGACATGCTCTCGGACGTCAAGGCGCAGAACGACGAAGTGCGCGCGATGGACGAGCTCATGCGCCGCATGGGCTATTTATTGGAGAGCGAGACCGCCGCGTCGGGCGGCAAGGACGTCGCGAGCCAGTGGAGCGGCATCCGCAACGTGTACAGCGGCCTGGTGCGCGTGTACATTTTCCTGTTCCAGCGCTACTACCGCGAGTTTGTGGTGCTGGAGGTGAGCGAGCTGCTGGCCGCGTGCTGGCACCGCCTGCTCGCGTTCGCCATGGAGCACCGGCTGCTGGACGACGAGTTCCTCCGTAAGGTGTACGAGCATGTCTCGGCGCTCGTGGACGCGAGCGTCAGGCTGATGGCGGCCGGGCGCGCCTAGTGGCCGGATTTCTTCGAGCCACGGTGGGTGCGGCGGCGGCGGTCTTGTGCATGCAGCAGCCTGAACCGTGCAGACCTCCTCGTGGAGTGAGATGCTGTGTATAAAAACCGTAAAATACTATTCTGTTCACTCGAAGTATGCGCAGTCCGTTGTTGGAGGTGAAGAGAGAGAGAGAGAGCACCCAGCGGCCGCGCATCGTATGCAGCCAGCACGCGCACCTCAGTCGATCCGCCGTTGCATCGGAAGCAAGCGTCACTACATACGTACGGTACAGAGTGAATGCCGCATGGTCCGCCCCGTTCTCGGCAATCCTGGCGTCCTCATCAATGCACTGGACGAGCCAGGATTTTGGGCAAGCCAAGTAGTGTACTCAACGACAGCCCTGCATACTCACAGCTCGGCCGGCGATTCAGAAATGGACAGCGTCCGCGCAATTGGCCACTTGACGCACTGCATTGACGAGGCCCAACGTAGCGTAGCATGAGGCCAGACGAGCACCGCCTCGTACCAACACGCGCAGCAAATCACCTCTATTTAATGACCCCCTTCATTATATTATCGAATCTCCACTGACTCTTCAGCAACCTCTGACTATTCTCACCAACGGTCAAAGCGAAATGTAGTGCCACTAAAGCCAGGATCATATGCGAAGTGCGCGCCTATCTTGTTTGTCTCGCGTCTCGTATGCCGCAAGAACTAAAAGCCCGCGTCAGAATGATGGTCACTTTATGGTTTTCGGTCGGCGGAAAAGGTTACGCCGCCTCGAGTATTCGTTTTCCACCAGAAAGGCCGCGCGCATCCGGGCGGTGGGATAGGAGCGACGCGACTGCGGCTCCCTCGTGTACTACAGAGCGGGCGGCGCGTGGATCCGCGCGCGACAAGGAGGCGGGCGCGATGCTGACGCTGTGCGACGCGCTGCGGGCGCTCACGTCCCCGTGCTTGGCCGCCGGCGACGACGCGGACGCGCGCTACTGCGCGGCGGGCCCGAAGCGCGACGACCCGGCGCGTGCCAAGGAGCTGGGGCTGTACAACGGGCGCGCGAACGGGGGAGGCGCCCCTCCGCCATTTGCGCCGGCGCTGCGCCGGTCCGCAAAGCTGCGCGTGACTCGCCGTCCCCCAGGGAACGGGCGTCAGCAGCAGCAGCTTGAGGACGTCCTGGGCTTTGAGCTCGAGCCGTCGGCGCGTCCGGACTTCCGCGCGTGTGTCGCTGCTGTTTCTCCCGGCAGTGAGGCTGCGTCGGTCGGCGTCCGTGTGGATGCGCTGGTTGTGGCGCTAGACGGCAAGTCGGTGCGCGGGTGGAGCCTGCACCAGCTGCGCAGCGCTCTCCAGCGCGCGGTCATGCCGTCGCCATTGACACGCGCGGCGTCTTCGGTTTCTCGAGTCGATATGGAGAACCCGACAGCGGCTCGGGACCAAGTGGTGATTGAGTTTGCGCAGCACGTCGAAGGGAATGGAGCGGAAGCGACATCGGGGAACAGCAACGGTATGGACAGGAACCCGTACGCTCTGACGCACTTCCCGTCGCCACAAGGCGAGCAACTCCCGGGTGTCCGGCAGTTCTTTGAAGACTCGGAGCATGAGACTGTCGTTCCTGCTGCGAGTGAAGACGAAGGAGAGCATGCGTCGCTTCCTCTCCACCGACGAGAGCGGTCGCGGTCATTCAAGCACTTTTGGATGTCGGACCGGTCCTCCAAGGCCTGCTACGAGTGCGAGCAGCTGTTCACGTTCTTCAGGCGCCGCCACCACTGCCGCTCATGCGGCCAAATCTTCTGCGCCAACTGCTGCGCGCGCCTGCCGCAGTCGTTCGGCGGCAGCAAAGTGGACGACTCGATCAGCCGTCTACGCAAGCAGTTGGTCTGCCACACTTGTCACCGGCAACTGCGCGAGGGCTTGCAGATGGAGCTGACTGGCGCCACTTTTGAGACGGAGGGCGTCGCCAAGTCAAGCGACTCAAGCACGTCCCAGACGCTACTGTTGATGCCTCAGCACATCACAGAGGCGCTCGAACGGTCGATGTCAGATACGTCCCAGTGGAAGCACTTGGACAAGGGTGAGCTCTTTGACAGGGACGAAATCAGTGACGACACGCGCTCGAGCGAGCAGCCGGACAAGATACGAGCCACGGCAGCCCTCTTCACCATGTTCCCAAAGGTGCAGATCAAGGCGAGTGTCCAGCATCTCGCACACCAGCCGCATCTCCACGAGCTCGGCAAAGATTCGAAACAACGCGAGAAGGTCATCGAGACGCGGCCGCGCGCATCCAGCGAGACAGTCGTCATTCTTGGGCGTGAAGACACCCGCAAAGAAGATCTCGTGCGCTCCTTCAACAAGCTCAAGCGCTCAAACAGCAGCACGTACATCGGCAACCCGAGTATCCATCGGTGGAGCGAGGCGGAGTTTAAGCGGCTAGTGGCACAGTCGCACGCTGAGGCGCGCATTGCCGGCACATTCCCGTCATCGAAGGGCCCGACGTCGAGCCGGCCAAAGGCGCTGTCGGGAAATTTCGATACGACACATTTTGGCACCTCCGTAAGCGTCGACCCCTTCGGAAGCACCGGTGGCAACGGCAGTAGCGCCGTATTGCGGCAGTCTGGAGGCGTCGAGCGCGCTCGTAACAGCACGGTGGCGAGCTATGCTGAGAGCGATCGCGTCGCAATCAAGGAGTCCAAGATTTTGTCGGTGATCGGGCTGTCGGATGACGCGTGCGATGGGACGAAGGACCCCGAGTGGAGATGTCGAAAGCAAGACGTCTTGCAAGAAATGGCTCAACACGCGCAGACCCGACTCGAAGAACGGATTTTCCACATGCTCGAGCACTCGAGCGAGATCTCGAAGCTGTTCATGCTGGAGCAGCATCGCTGGATGCAGATTATTAATCTGTTCACGAACCGCGCAGCGATGACGGTGTCCTGCGAACCAGACCAGGGGGACAGTATGGACATCATGGAGTACGTTCGCGTCCAATGCCTTGAAGGCGGGCGCGTCCAGGACAGCTTCTTCATTGACGGTGTCATGGTGCACAAAAGCCTGGCGCGGAAAGGGATGCGAAGCGACATCCTGAAGCCTCGCATCCTGCTCCTAGCGACGGAGCTGGACTACCAGCGCAAGAAGGAAGCGATTTCGTCCCTCGAGAGCGTCGCGGGACAGGAAGTCGAGTACATGCACATCGTGACGGAGAAGATTATGACGCTGCGTCCCGACATTGTCATGTTCGAAGGACACGTGCACCGAGTGGCCGAAGAGTTGCTGTTCAAGGCAAACGTCGCAGTGGTCAAGAACGTGCGTCTCATCGACCTGCAGCGCATCGCGCGATGCACGGGCTCGTCGATCTTGACATCGTATGACCACGTCGACAAAATGTCAGACAAGGGCATCATCGGCACGTGTGCGCGGTTCTACGTGATGGTGAGCGACCAAGCGCCCAAGAGCGCCAAGCGCATCAGCTACAAGCTCTCGTCGTTGTCTATGTCTCACGCACTGAAGGCTCCTAATGGAGACGATAGTGATCGAGCGTCTGTCACTTCCACTACGTCTTCCACGTTCGAGGGACGGCAGCCGCGACGGAGGCGCGTGCAGCGGCAAAACATCGTGTTCGAAGGCGGTCTCTCAGCGAAAGGATGCACGCTGTGTCTGCGCGGCGGGTCGCCCGAGGTGTTCAGCGAAGTGACTGAGATCCTCGCTTCCACTATCCGCGTAGCTTACAACATGAGACTACAGCGCGCTGTTCTCGCCGAGTACGGATACGTACCACCGCCCGAGCAGACCGAGCGGTCAGTCGCAGAGGAGTGGTTCGCCAAGTGCTCGACGTCGCTGTACATTTCGCTCAAGTCGAACTCGCTGTCGATGCGTGCTGCGTTGAAGGAGACCCAGTCCATGTGTAAGTGGTGCAAGGCGCACACGCGCTACAACAACATCAGTTCGCTGCGTGTGCTGAGAGGCGCGCACGACCGTGACGATGCGAGCGGCAGTGTGACAAACGGCGGGTGCGTTATCGCCGGCGACGTGGCGATGAACGAATGTACGTGCGGCTCTAAGTTGTCGTACGCGCTGCGAGACCGGATCCTGTTCTCCACGTGCTGGAGCTCGCTCGAGGGCAAGTCCGCGTCGAAGGCCGAGATGATGTGCATCGACTTTTACAGCTCGAACGACATGTCGCTCGGTCAGTTTCTGGAGAAGTTCTGCTTCGAAGGCAGCAAGACCGAGTTCAAGCGCGCGTTCACAACGTCCAAGCTGTCATTTTCGCACGATACGGGACGCATTACGTTCCGCGTCAAGGACCTCAGCGATGTGAAGGATCAGAACGAGAAGCAGATGCCGGCCGCTGACCTTCTGCGGGATATCAACCACCGAGCCGTGCTGCGACTTGTGCAGTCCGATAAACTCGTGCTCTGGTTTCGCAGCGTCGCAGGCGAGAGTAACCTGGGTGGTACCAGTCCGCTGTCGGTGCAATACTCGATTTTGCCGCGTGACGCACGCAATTACTCGTTCGGTAAGTTCCTCGAAGACCTGTTCTACGGAAAGGCCATGAGCATCGACGTGAACCGATTCCCGCATCTCGCCGGCGTCACCGGTTCGCGTGATCCGTCGCTCGTGCGCTTCTTCTCGCGCCGTGGTCGCGTCGTGAGCGTGCAGTTCGAGCCACTGGAGCCCGTGCTTCACGTTGCGCTCCAGCCAGCGCTGTGGCAAGACCACGTTGATCACGAGCAGCAGCTCGTCGCTGTGCACGAGCTGTGCGACCTCGCGCGTGAGGTCTACGTGGTGACGACATCCAAGATCGCCGAGTCCATGGCTGACCCCGTCGCGGCCTTCCACGCAAAGCACAACCTCAAGATCCTGCGTAACGAGGTGCAGCAGTGGTACTCGTGTTTTGCGTCGAAGCTCGAGAGCAGCCCGCCGCAGGATATTTTCGCGCACAACGCGCACTTCAAGCAGATTTACGACAACGGCGTGCGCTGGAGTCTGCGGATCACGCAGGCTGTGCAAGCCACCGTGCGTCCTACCCTCAAGAACCTTTCAAGTAGTCCAAAGAGCGCTCTGCCTCGCGCATGGTTCGACCAATTGCCGTCCGGCACGACCCAGGATCTCATGAACCAGGGTCCCTCCACCTCTACGTCAACACCAACGTCAACCATCAACTTCCAGGAACCAGGAAGTTTGGAAAACCTCGCCAGCTTTGCGCGCAGTCTGGCGTTGGCCAGGGCCAATGGCGGAGGAACTCCGGTCGGCTTCAGCCACGTGGCGAACGAGGTCACGAACACGCTGCGCCTCCGTAATGCACACACAGCCAGCGTTCCAGAGCTGAACGAGGCGTGGAGCATGGAGGAGAACTTCGATGCGTACGATGAGACCAGCCGGTCATTTCCGAACGGGTCCATTGGCAGCGGCTCATTCTCGGCGAACCCGAACGTGTATGCGAATGCGGCGTCGACGATCGGGTCGATCAGCTCCAAGCAGGCGCTCGAGAATTTCCGACGTATTCAACAGGCGAAGAAGGGCGATGAACTTGGATATCTGAAGCTGCCGAAGCGGCTACTGGCGTGGCACCCAAGTCTACCGTCAGGCGCCAACAACAAGGTTGTGCTTGTGAATGCGACGCAGCCGACGTCGGTCGTCGCGTACTCTCTCTTCTCGAAGGAATACGCCAAGTGCGTAAAGGACTACATCCGTCGGGAAGCCAGTAGCGCTGCCGCTGCCGCTGCCGCCACGAGTACTGATAGTGTTGCCGGGAGTCCCACGGACGAGGTGACGCGCAGTATGCTGCGCATCTTGCGTGCATCGGCGCGCACCAACGTGGATCACTCGTTCGTGGACGAGAACCAGTTCCAGGCCGCCACGACGCGCTTCAGCTGCAAGTCGTACTACGCGATGCAGTTCCACGCGCTGCGGCATCTCTACTACGGCGGCGACCGCAACTATGTCGAGTCGCTGTGTGAGTGTCAGCAGTGGAACGCGGCAGGCGGCAAGTCGGGAGCGGGCTTCCTCAAGACGCGCGACGAGCGGTTCATCGCCAAGGCGATCCCCGAGATCGAGCTGCAGATGTTCCTCAGCATGGCGAGCGAGTACTTCGGATACATGGCCAAGACGTTCGAGAACGACCTGTCGTCGATGCTGTGCAAGACGCTGGGCATTTACAAGGTGTCCATCGTGGAGGGCGAGCGCGAGCAGAAGATGTGCGTCATCGTCATGGAGAACCTCATGTACGGCCGCGAAGTGAACTTCTCCTTCGACCTCAAGGGCAAGATGGACGGACGCTACAAGACCGTGGACCCGGGCGAGAGCCGACCTGTGCTCTGGGACCGCAACTTTGTAGAGATCGCCGGTGGAATCCCGCTGCCGCTGCAAGAGTCAGCCATGTCGTTGCTGCTGTCGGCTATCATGAACGACACGGGCTTCCTCGCGTCCGTGCAGGCGACCGACTATTCGATGCTGGTCGGCTACGACGTTAACAAGCAGGAGATCGTGGCGTCCATCATCGACTACATACACAAGTACGACTTTATGAAGATGATGGAGCACGCAGGGAAGCGGTTGATCCAGGAGGAGGGCGAGATCACGGTGCTGAACCCCAAGCACTACCGCAAGCGCTTTTGTCGTGCCATGACCAAGTACTTCGTCACCATCCCGTCGCGCTACACCAAAGTCACCATTGTCAGCAGTTCGCGCTCGGCACCGTCGCACGGTCTGCCACCCATCGGTAGCGGCACCTACAGCAGTAGCTTGGGCGTCGCGATGAACGCGAGTGCGGGATCGACCGGAACGGCGATGAACGCGTCGGTGGACGACGACCGCGATGAGAACGGCAGTCAGTACGGCTTTGGAGGGCTCAACTCGGCGCTCTCGACCCCGCACAACGCCGCCGACTACACGCGGAACGGCCGGACGTGGTGAAGGGCACGATGAGCATTGATGGACACTGATGCGGTTGGCTGGAGTGTGTACAGTACGAGTACGATAGGCTTGAGTGGAAGCCAAACGCTCTCAACGGAGATGAGCGTGTGTGCCTTTGACTCTTGTTGGCGACGTGAAGTCAACGGGCGAAGGACACTCACGAAGAAAAGAAGCGAAAATGAAAGGCGAGGAACGAGTTGATACCACTGCCGGTTACTGTTGGTGTGGTATTTTTGGCGAGGCGCGAATGAGGTAAGCTAAGAATCGTATTGTTTGTTGAGATGGCGGTCCACGATGTCGGACAAGGTCGACGATGAACATGAGCAGGCGACGGACGCGACGACGACTGTGATTCTGGAGGCGATTCTGCTGGACTACAGCCCCGCGTTGGCTCTCAAGAACCCGTTCACGACCAAGGACAAGCGCACGTGGCCGTGGAGTCGTCGGAGCAGTAGCGGAACTGCCAGTAATGGCGGATACAAGCGCAGACAAGTGGGCTTCGTCCAGGTAACATCTTCGTCAGCGCTATGGTGACCAAATAAGTCCACGACTAACCAAACTCGGCGCTTTCCCCTCTCAGCTATTGAAGAAATCGCCCGCATCTTCGTCATCGACGCACGACGAGCCTACGTACTGGCTGCGCTTCCGCGACGTGTCAGTGCGCAATGATCGGGACCTGCCGCTGTACGTCGTGCTCTCACGGGTGGCTGTTGCATCACTCGATGCCAATGGCGAGACGGACGACAAGGTGCTCAGCTCACTTGAGGCGTGAGGCGAGACTGTTCTGTTGGACATTGGTCCTGAGGGCCAGTGGCGACCGGTGGTGCTGCCCCGCGAGTTCGAGCAGCAGCTCGTGCTGTTCGACCCGCTGGCGTTCTTCTCCGTCGCCATCATCAAGCCGTCGGCTGCGCGACCGCCGAGCGCGCTGCCCATTCCGTTCGCGTATGGCGCGTTCGCTTCATACACGCCGCCTCAAAAGTCTCCGGAGCAGCTCGCGCGCGAGAGTGAAGCTCTTGCAGCTGCGCTGCTAGCGATGGGGAACTACTCAGACGACGAGCAGAGCGAACTGCGAGTCAATGCTGGAGATGGGAGTGACAAGAGCGATGCGCTGGCGCTGGACGCGCTCCAACGGGACGCGCGGCAGCTCTTCCGGCTGTTTGACACGGACAAGTCCAACTCGATCGACTTTGACGGTAAGAAGAAGCACTCTCATGCTCCTTTGTTGACTGACTGCTGACCGACCGTATGCTCGGTTTGTTGGCGGTGGAATGCGTTCCTGCTAGAGTACAAGCGGATGCTCGCGTACAGGAAGATCAACCTGCTGGAGTCCAAGGCGCGACGGTTCTTCCAGCTCGTCGACGACCAAAACAAGTACGTGCCGTCACATTACCAAAGCAAAATGTCATTGCGGACGCCGATTGACTGACGGGCTGGATGCTGTTTCCACCAACAGAGGCTACATTGACGAGCGCGAGTTCGTGGTAGCGCTCTACATTGCCAACTTCTTGCGCGCCCACGGCGAGGGCCCAGCTTCTGCGTTGCCCGGCGCTTCGAGCGGTGACAGGCGGCCAACTGCAGCGCTTTCACCGTTGGACGTCTTCCACCAATTGGACGGCGACCACGACGAGATGCTGAACGTGTTCGAGTATGAGCGTGCCATCGAGCTGTTGGGCGTGCTACGCTCCACTCCCAAGCAGGCGGACAGCGTGCGCGCGCATTTCCCGGCGTCGTCTGCACTCATGGCGCTCGCGCAGTTCAAACGCGCGTGGGTGGACCAGATCGACGTTCGGAGTGAGCTAAACAAGCGCGGCATCAATTCTCATCAGCTTTCACCTGAGATGGCAACATCATCGTCGCTTCATCACGTGCTGACCAAGAAGAGACGAGAGACGGAGCGCCTCAAGCAGCTATTGCTGGATTCTATCGACGAGCAAGAGCGTCGAGAAGAGGAGCTGGTGCTCAAAGCGAAAGCCGAGGTGATCGAAATGGACAAGCGGCGTCGCGAGGCCGAGCAAGAGGCTGCGCGCGCTCTTCTCAAGCAGCACCGACAGACGGCGACGGAGACACGCACGAACGAGGCGATTCGCGAGCGCCAGGACAAGATCCGCCGCCGGAAGGAGCGCGTGATCAAGGACCGCCAGGCCAAGGAGGAGCGCAAGCTGCTGCAAATGATGGAGCGAGAGGCCGAGCGGCGCGCGCAGCTCGAGATGCAGGTCGCGCGCGAGCTCGTGGCGTCCAAGGCGGAGACTTTGACGCTGCAAAAGGCCAAGAGCGGCGCGGACGTGGTCGATTTGAGGTCCCACGCGCTGAAAAAGCTACCGGAGACTTTGATCCGCGGTCGTGACGCGCTTGCAGCACTCTCGAGCGTGCTGGTGCTCGATCTGGCCAAGAATGAGTTGCCTTCGCTCCCCGGCGTCATCTTCACGCACCTCTTTTTGTTGAAATCGCTGGACGTGAGCGAGAACCTGCTGGAGACGCTACCGGTTGAGATTGGCGAGGCGAGCGACTTGGTGACGCTGAACGTGCGGAGTAACCGGATTAACACGCTGCCTGCGTCGGGAATCCGCAAGCTGAGGAAGCTCAAGGTCCTGGATCTGGCGTTTAACCACCTCACACACTTCGGCGATGAGTGCGAAGCCAGCGGGCTGTCGGCGCTGGAAGAGCTCAATCTGTCAAGCAACACCCCGTTTGAGACGCTGACTGAGGCGGTCGGTTCTCTCTCATCCCTCAAGCGCTTGGCGTTGAAAGGCAATATCAGGCTGACGCGACTCCCAAGCAGCATCCAACAGCTCCAATCGCTTGTGATGCTGGACTGTTCATCCTGCGGCCAGCTCCGACGCATCGGACGCGACGTGCTCGGCCGGTCGCTGCGCTCTCTGAGACGCATCGACCTTTCCTTCAACGCGCTCGTCTCTCTACCCGAAATCATCGGCCAGCTCCGACAGCTTGAGGCGTTGGTAGTGCGCGAGAACGCTCTTGTCACGCTCCCCAACACTCTCGGAGACCTATCAAACCTCGTGGCGCTCGACTGCGAGCACAACCAGATCGAGAAGCTGCCGCGAGCCGCATTTAGCGCGCGAATGGCAGCAATGGAGGTGCTCGTGCTGTCGCGCAACAAGCTGCAGGAGCTGCCCGAGACGATTGGGCTGTTGACATCGCTGCTCTCACTCAAAGTGTCGAACAACCGCTTGACGACCGTCCCGCTGGAGCTCGGCGCGCTGGTTAATCTACGAACGCTCGACCTGTCGTGGAACTCCTTGGACCACCTACCGGAAGAGATTGGGTGCCTGGCCGCCCTCGAGCACTGCAACCTCTCACACAATCGGCTCCAGCAGCTTCCGTCCTCCATTGTGCTATGGGGACGGCTGAGACTGTTGTCTTGCAACGACAACAGGCTTACAAGTCCGTTAACTCCAGCAATTCGCAGTCTTTGCGCGCTCGAGTACCTCGACCTGTCTCGCAACGCGCTGCGAGCGCTGGACGCGTGCGTGTACGAGCTGGAGAACCTTCAGGTGCTGAACGTGTCAGGCAACAAGTTGACGCTGCTACCACGGGAAATGGGCAGCGGCAACAACTGCCTTTGTCTGCGCAAACTCGATCTGTACGGGAACAAGCTGGCTGCACTGCCACTCGAGTTTGCGGAGCGCCTTCTAGACCAGCTTGCGGTGCTGGTGATCGAAGGGAATCCGCTCACGAAGCTGTCGGAGAAGTGGAGCGCGAAGTGGGGGCTGCGCGATCAGTTCTCGACCGCGTTCTCGAGCGGATACACGCCCGCAGAGGCCAAGGACTGGACGCGGGATTGCGCCGAGTGGTATCCTTTCATCGTCGAGACCTGGCGAGAAGTAGAGGCGAGAAGGCTAGACGATCCGGGGCGTGGCACAGAGGCTGGGTCTGCTGTCGACGAGGGCTTACCCACCTGCGATGACGTCGATCGACTGCTCTCACAAGTCTCGGGCGACGAGTTTGTCAACGGTGTGCGGACCAAAATGGGCGAGGACAAATGGAAAGAGCGCTACCGACGGCTGGTGCTACACTACTACTACGAGTTCCGACACGTTGGCCACGCGATCGCGTTCCATGAACGCGGCGGAGAGGACGGACAGCACGGTGAGCGTCAGGACTCAGCAGTGGAGCAGTGCGTGCGCTATCAGCGCAACGCTTGAGCGGAGCAAGTGATTCAAGAAAACAACGACTTCCGAACGAAAGTCAATGCCGCGTACCGCGTTGACGACGCGTCTCTGCTCGCTCGGGAGTCGATGGAAACGCGTCGAAAGCACGAGCGTCGGCTGATCGTAAGCGCGCGGCAAGAAGCCGCGGTGCTGAACGAACAGGTCGCGATGAAGATGCCAGTAGCGAAGCAGCGAGAGGCGGAGCGCCGACGACGCGAACACGCCGCGTTCATGCTGAGCCTGCACGAACGAACTCGCGAGCGGATGGCGAGCAATCCGAAGAAGCACGCTTCTGGTGGTGCCAGACACAAGTACGGACGCATCGCGGTATCAAGCAAGGCGGACGATGAAGTTGAGGAATCTCTTCGGGAATAACAGGGCGTAATGAACCGCCAACGTTACCTAGGGCGCTGCGTGCTATCAGCAGAGACGCAACGTTCGATGCGCGATACTAGATGTATCGTTCGCGTGCTGGGAATCAACTTCTCAGTCCTCGGCTGCCTCTCCAGCCGCCACCGCCGCCTCTTCCTCGAGCTGCCGCTGCCGCGCACGCTCCTCCACCGCGTCCCGTTGCTCGCGGAACGCGATCACAGCCTGCGCCCACTGGAAAAAGCACACAGCGATGGCGCTTGTGGTCTCGACGTCGCTCTTGCTGACGTCGCCGAGTGTCTGTTTGGCAGTCGACACTACAGGCGGGTTCTGGATCGGAAAGTTGGCCAGGCTTACCGACAAGTTGGCCTCTTGAAACAGCGGCGCGAGGCGATCCCACGACGGAGCCTTGGTCACGGGGTTGAGCAGCGCTCCGCGGGTGTACCCGAGCAGTTCTAATGCGGCAGCGAAGACTGACAGCGCAGGAGTTTTGAACGGTACAACCCGCGCCGACGCCGTGGTGAGCGTCGGGAGGAACGACACCATCAACTCTGTCAGGTATGCGAGTCGCTGCTCGGTCTCCTCGAGCGGCCGGTCGTGCTCGTCCGTGACGCCCTGGAGCAGCAGCGCCAGGTTCTCTTCGCGCTCGGCAATCTGGCCGCTGAATGCCGTTTGAAAGTCGCGCAACTGCGCGTCCTCCGTAGACACTTGTCGCTCGCGCTCTTTTGTGAACAGCTCGTGTTCCAGCTGCTCGAGGGTCGTCGCGAACATTGCGGTCGTGCGCCGGAACGAGTCGATCTCATGCTCGGAGAACGCGCGCGCCTGGCCCATCGTGTCAACGGAGATGACGATCCACTGCTCGAGCGCGTTTGGCTCCTCTGGGTTGCCCTCGTTGGCCACGTCGGCGTGCAGATAGCTCTTGTATTGCACGGCTCGCGTCAGGTACGCGCCGAGCTTGGGCACGCCGAAGAACTTCATCCTCGGCTCGCGCAGGACGTTTTCCACGTGCAAGAACCTTGGGAGCGACGGCGAAAGCGGGTTGCCGTCCGCATCCACAGCCGCTGGGTCGGCCTCGATCTCTTTGAAGACGTCGAAGGTGACGCCCTTCTCCTCCGTCACGGTCTTGTCGATCGAGATCGAGCCTGCGCCTCGCGAGCTCGCGATGAAGTGCACCACTGGAGCACCCGCAGCATCCACTCCTTTACGCCCAATGTACGCTTCTTCGGCGCCAAGCGCGGCACACAGCCACTCGGCGTAGCGCTGCAGTAGTCGCGCGACGCTGACTTCGCTTTGCAGCTGCACCGGGAGGTTGCCTTCTTGCGCGAGCAACAGCGCGAGCTCGCTGTCGACAGGGGGTGCAAAGGAAGGGGCTTGACTGTCGCTACCTGTACGCGCTGTCCCCACGCGCTGCTGCTGCTGCTGCGCCTGCTGCTTCTCGACCGCGTTGGCCACGTACTTGAGCAGGTAGTTGCCCAGGAACTCGACCGGGTCCTCGGGCTGCGCGACCGCCAGCTGCGCCATGGCCTCCGTCAGCGGCGCCGCCACCATCTGCCGGAGGTACACGTGGTCCACCTCGAATGTTGAGCTCATGTTCTCTAGGTCACCGCCGATACACAGCTCTCCAGGGTCGACAGAGAGCAGAGGTGATCGCCAACTGCGCCATGTTGGAGCTGCTGGGACGCGAAACGACGCGACTGCTGGGCGAACTTGTCTACTCTCAATAGAGCGCTCACGTACTTAATGATGATCAATAGCGTACTTACCCCGTAGAACTTAAAACAGCATGTAGGGTACAAAGGGGGACGTTAGCCTCTTATTTGACGCCGCGTAATGGTTTACCTTGCGCACTTTCTCGTCACGAAGCGCGATCTCAGACGTTGGTAGTGCGGGCGATCGCGGGCGTCGAGGCGGAGCGGAGCGCGAGCAGAGAGGGGCACCCGCTTATAAAGGAGGCAAGAGACACAATGCTGACGGTGGCGGCCGCGCAGTCGCTCCAGGAGAAGCAGAGAGGTGCGCGCGCTGCTTTCGGCGACAAGTTGTAGCTTCCCCGTCTTTTCTCACGCTGACACGTGGGGTTATGCCGCCGTATCGAACTGTGTTGTACAGCGAACCTGCTCCGCATGCTGGACTTCAACGCGGAGAGCGCCGCAGGCTTGAGCGACGGCGCCGCCGACTCGGGGTAGGACAAGCCAGAAGCTTGTACCCGTCGTCAATGTGCCCGTGAAACGCTAACCCCTGCCATGCTGTATGTATATGCACAGGGACCGGTGGGGAAATCAGTGGAAGGTGCTCGTGTACGACCGCTTCTGCCGGGACATCATCTCGCCGATCCTCAAGCTGCACGAGCTGCGCAAGAAGGGCGTGACGCTGCACATGCTGATCGACGCCGAGCGCGACGCCATCCCGGACGTGCCGGCCATCTACTTCGTCGAGCCCACGCGCAAGAATATTGAGCGCGTCGTCGCCGACTGCGCCAAGGAGCTGTACAGCGCCGTGCACCTCAACTTTGCGCACCCGCTGAGCCGCGAGGCGCTCGAGCTGCTCGCGCGCGCGTCCGTCGAGGCCGGGTGCACCAGCATGGTGGGGTTACACTGCGGGTTGTCAGGTAAACAGGTTGGAAACGGCTGACCACTGGCTGTGTGTGAGTGCGATAGATCTCCAAGGTGTACGACCAGTACACGAACTTTGTGTCGCTCGAGCCGACGCTCTTCTCACTCAACCTGCACGAGAGCTACCGTGCGTACAACGACCCGGGCGTGGCGGACGCGCAGATCGAGCAGACCATGACGGGCATCGTCAAGGGGCTCTTCTCCGTGCTGGTCACGTCCGGCAGAATACCCGTGATCCGGTGCCCCAACAACGACGGGCCGTCGCGCATGGTGGCCGAGCAACTCAACAACATGATCCGAGAGCACCTGGTGAGCACGATCGCGGTCATTGCGAGGTCTCAACCCGAGCAAGCTTGTTTACTTACAGCTCCCGTGTGACGTGGTTGTTTGTGCTTCGCGATCGTGCTCCAGAATGCCAGAAACGGCGTCTTCAACGACACTTCGTCCAACTTTCAGGTATGATATTACGCTGTGTGAGCGATAGCGATGTGATGATTGCCTCCATAGTTCTGACCGAGTGACTGCCGTGTCGATTTGATTCCGTAGCGACCGGTATTGATCATCATGGATCGCAACGAAGACCTCGCGTCGAGTCTGCACCACCCATCGACATACCAGGCGCTGGTCGACGACCTGCTGAAGATCCAGATGAACCGCGTCAAGGTCACGGTGAAGACTTCAGCCGGTGAAGATGGAGCCGCGCCTACTCCTGAGCGCCAGGCAGAGAAGACGTACGACCTGGACGTGACGAGCGACAAGTTTTTCGAGACCCATGCGGGCAGCTTGTTCCCAGACGCCATCGACGCAAACGAGGAAGAAATGAAGATCGTGACGCGAAAAGAAGAGGAGATCCGCGCTCGCGTACGTGCCACACGTCCTGCACGGTCTTGAGACTGACCGTGATGCACCAAACGATGACAGACGAACATTTTCTGATCCAATGTGATATGCAACAGACTGGCGGAAGCGAAGCTCTCCTGAACGGGACCAAGGACCTCGTGGCTGCCGTCGACACGCTCCCTGCGCTGGTTGAGAAGAAGAAGATGCTGGAAGTGCACACCAACATCTTCCACGCGGCCTTTGAGAGTGTCACGTCGCGTCACATCCCATCGTACTCGATGCTCGAGCAGAAGCTCATTGACGGCTCGCATGTCGACAAGAACGAGCTGTTGCAGCTGCTGTCAAACCGCGAGATGGGCACGCTTGCCGACAAGATGCGCCTACTCATGATTTACTACTTGTCTAGCGGCGCCACGAGTGCGGAGATTGGCGAGTTCGAGAGCGCGTACCAGCAGTTCGCCGAGTCGACGGGCCAGCTAGACACGTTCGCGCAGGCCTGGAAGTTCATCAAGAAGCACACGGCGTTCCAGAAGCGCGCAAGTGTCGGCAGCTCGCTGCTCACCGATGGTGCAGCGCAGGAGAACGGCACCGGCGTCAACATGAGCAAGTTTAAGGGCCTAGCGCAGGGCTTCTTGGCGCAGGCCGCCGCGAGCGTCAAGAACTTTTTGCCGGAGAACAAGAAGCTGCACGTCACGCGGGTGACGGACGCTATTTGCGAGATGCGCCCCAACACGGAAGACGACAGCTTCCTCTACCTGGACCCCAAGGCATGGAGATGAGGAGAATCCTGATGCATCTTTACATCCGTTCTAACGAACATTGATGTGCCGTGTTGCTATGCAGATCCGCGCCAACGGTGACGTGCCAAGGCAGCGGTCTCCGTTCCGCGAGGCGATGGTATTTATGATTGGCGGCGGCAACTACAACGAATACCAGAACCTCTTGGCCTACGCCAAGGCCCAGCAGCCCCCGCGGTCGGTGTGGTACGGCACCACGGAGCTGCTCAACCCGGAAGACTTCCTGCACCAGCTCGGCTCCATCAGTGTGTAAGCGCAAACTGCTCCTGTCGGTGTCTAATCGGCACGCTTTGCTGAGAAACGAGTGAATGAGCGAGAACGTTTGGAGCACAGCCAAGAAGCACAGCGAGATTTCTGTGCAGTTCTGTGATACTTCGGAAGGAATTCCTGACAAAAGCGCGGTCGCTCCAGCTAGACGTTTCCGCGGCATTTCTGACACTGACATGCGAGTTTCTGCGAGCTTACAGATAATCATACCCTCGGACCTCGCCACTGCCTGCTCGCTTCTCCAAGGCTCTCACTTCCAAACGCGCGTTCCAGTCAGCACCAGCTATGAGCTACACCAACCTTACGGCAAGCTACTTCCAACAAGATGAAGACCGGCGCGCTCGCTCTCGTTGCCCTCGTTGCTTCTGCCGGCGTCCACGCCGCTGATCCGGTCGCGAAGCCCAATGAAGCGGCTCCTGCTGCTGTGAAGCCGTCCGAGGCGCAGCTGCGTGGTGCGACTCAGGGCGCTGCGGGCAAGGAGTTTCTCCCGTTTGAACTTGGCTTCGGCTTTCCTGGCTGGGGCTGGGGAGCCGGGTGCCTGGGATACTGGAATCGGCCGGTTATGAAAGCTCTCGATCTCTTTGGCGCCGACTGCGTCGTGTGCGTCAACGCGCACGCACACGTGCAGGTACTCGAGCGTGTCATTTGCATCCAGGATGCGCTTCACATTGACCCGTCATGTTGTGACCCCACACCAAGTTGAAGCTAGTCAGTCCGTTTGCAAGGTTCAACATGCCTATATGTATGAAAGGTTGTATACTCCTGCTCATCGGTACTGCACGCCGAGCCATCTTCCTCCGCCGGTGGCTACGGTCAATTGCAAAGGAATGCACGCCCCTGCCTCATATCCTGATGTGCGGGGGAAAAGCTGGCAGCACGTACATTTCCACAGGTACGGAAGGCGATGGCCACCACCAAGTATCAACGTGAATCACGCGTCCGAATTATTGGATTAACCGCAAATCCAACGTCTAGCATGACCAAACAGCTACAAGAACAACACCAACGCGCCAGGCGCTTTCCATCGGCGCCTGGCACAATGAGCTGGCTACCAGCCCCAGAACGAACCGCCCCAGCCACCACCCCAGCCACCGCCCCAGCCGGCGCCCCAGCCGGCGCCCCAGCCCCAACCAGGGAAGCCAAAGCCCAGGGGAAAGAACTCCTTCCCGCCCGTGCCACGCAGGCTCGCCTCCGTCGGCTTCACGGCGGGAGCAGCAGCCGCTTCGTTCGGCTTGGCGGCAATGGGATCAAAGGCGTTGACACCGGCGAAAACAGCGACGGCAACGAGAGCGAGCGCGGTGATCTTCATGTTGTCCTGGCGTCGGTTCTTCTTGTTGGATGTGTGTGGAAAGCCTTGGGGCTTGGAAGCGCGTTGGAAAGCGAGGACCAGTAGACGCTCAGTTGCACCTAGCGCGTCTTGCCGAGCGTTTCTGTGCAATCTCTTCCTCGCAACGTTCGCCACCGTCGATAGAATCGGGGGCAAGTCGCTGAAAATGCGTGGGCGTTTCCTCGCTAAACGGGCTGCAGAATCGCGCTTTGAGATCTCGTGAAAATCCCCGTGCCATCGTGATGGCTGCGTTGCTTGCGGTCTGAGACACCCAAGCGTGTTGGGTAACCGTGGAGAACTTTCCTTTTGACAAATGCCGCGAAATGCCTCTTGACACGCACGTTCCATCGTTCGGTACGTCTGCGTGCAAGAGGTCCTCACCCCCAAACGCGCCTCTAAGTTCCCACCGTCCTCCAGCTCACATCTTCCAAGGGCAACTCCCCAGGGCGATATGAAGACCACCGCGCTCGCTCTCGTTGTTGTTGCTGCTCTCGCCGGCGTCAACGCCGCCGATCCTGTCGCCTCGAAGCCCAGCGAGGTCGCTCTGACTGCCGTGAAGTTGATGGAGACAAACCTGCGTGGCGTGGACGGGAAGGAGTTCTTTCCCCTGGGCTTTGGCTTCCCTGGTTGGGGCTGGGGCGCCGGCTGGGGCGGTGGCTGGGGTGGTGGCTGGGGTGGTTCGTTCTGGGGCTGGTGAGCACAGGCGCACGCTGTGACGATGGCGACCTCGGTCGAAGCCATCTACGCGTGAGAGCCAAGTAGCGTTATTGGGCGTGCGAGGCTAGGATCGCCTTGTCGAAGTGGAAGTGCAAGCGAAGCATAGCGATAATGCTTTTGTAACAACTTTTGATCCACATGATTGCATTAGTATCTCTGCGTCGAAGCCAGGCTGAGACTGAGATTTGGCGACCCGGCAACGCTAGTCGTGACCAGTTATTCATAGCCGTCCATCGCGTCGTGCTGCCCAGCCCACTGCTTCCTTTCAGTCGACTATTTGATAGCGAGCGACTTCCACTGCCACAGAGCGTGGAAGTTCCACGCTCTGTGGCGGCCAAGGCGTCCCCACAGCCGAACCAACCGACAAGAAGGAGCAGCAGCAGCGGCAGAGAACGTAGCCGCCGGCATGAGCAGGATCTCCCGCGAGTATGTCCGTGCCTCGACACCAGTGCGAGCCTTCTTCACCTTGGTCGCGTGCGCGTTCAAGTCCGCTAAGGCAACGGCGAGCGAGAGCGAGCGCGAGAATGCGGACGAGGTCGACAACGCCGTCGACAAGAGTGAACGCACAAGTGAGGCCAAGTCTGAGAGCGCGATCGAGCCGTGGATCGAGTCGAGTCACCGCCCATTTGCCGACGTCGAGGGAGAACCTGACAAGACGTCGGCCAAAACCAGCGCTGTCGCGACAGCTGAGCAGATCACTGACATGAGTCAGCCACCCGCTAGACGCGTGCCTCGACTGCGGCGCCAGTGCAAGCCGTGCCGCGCTTGGGCACGTTGGCGAGCAGCAACAAGGCGAGCGCGTGGCCAAGTTGCCGCTGCAGTGCGGGGTGCGGCCGACAAGTCACGCGTCCAGTTGGGAGTAGCGCGCGACCACGCGGCTCGGAAGGTGGCTGGAGGGTGCTGCCTCGGCCGAGGCGGTCGCAACTCCGAGCGGGCGCTGGATGACATGCTGGTGCAGATTATCGAGAGCCTGGACGAGCGCATCAAGGCGCATCAACAGAGGAAGCGGTGGATCGTCAAACCCCTCGACGGATACGTGTACCAGCACGGTGCGTATTAGTCTCGGTTGCATGCATCATGCGGAGTCGAAATGCGACTGCTGTGGCTCGCTGCCTCGGTCACTACCTATCACCGCCTTTTTCTCGTCTCGTCTCATACGCTCTTCCAGCTCAGACGCAGTCGTTGCCGCTGATGTCGAGCGACGAGAAGTCGTGCGTGGACTTGACCACCTTGGCCTTGTACGCCACGCGCTTGCCGCGCGTCCACGAGTACGTGTTGTCCCACGCGAGCACGACCGTCCCGTCCTCGGCGGCCGTGAACGACCCGGCCACGACGGACCCGGCCGCCGCGCGCGTCGGGGCCACCTTGTCCACCTCCTGCGCGCCGCCGACGCCCTGCGTGCGGAACTTGATGCTGAACTCGACGTCGAGCGCTTGGAGCGCGAACTCCCAGCAGACCGTGTCGTTGGCAGCCATGCGGAACGGGAGCTGCATGTTGTCGCCCGCGCGGATCTCGGCCTGCGTCGCGCCGCCCTCGCACAGCAGCACGTAGCTGTCGCAGCCGAGGTACCCGGTCTGCGGGATCGGCGGCTCGGCGCTCTTGCCGCCAAGCAGGCGCGGCAGCTTGTCGCGTCCCCCGACGAGCTCCAGCAGCCGCTCGGTCGACTTGGCGCCGTCCATGTGGATCTTGGGCAGCTGTGTCTCTTGCAGCAGCGCTCGGACCGCGCGCCAGACCTTCTGGAACGCCCATGGCGCGTTCAGGATGAGCACTTGGCTCACCGTCTCGGGGTACCCCGTCGTCGCGATGGAGGCGAGCGGACGCAGGCGCGCGAGCAGCTTGGGGTTGAAGCGCGCGATCGAGAAGCTGGACAGGTCGCGCACAAGCACCGTGCGCACGAGCTGCTCGCGCTGGCGACTCAGGTCGTCGAGCGCCATGGCGCGGTGCTCGAGGCTGTAGAGCACGAAGGCGAGCCACTCGTCCTCCGTCACGTCCTTGAGTAGCCCGCGCAGGTCCGCGAAGCCCGTGAGCTCCAGGTAGAAGACGTTGGCGCCCGACACGTCCGACAGGTCGTAGCCCGAGTAGAAGGGCAGGTGCGTGCTGTTTCAGGTCAAGAGAGCGGGGATTTGAGTATGATGATGATATTCGAGGCTTCGGCGGGAACACCACGGGACGTACACGATCTTGTCGAAGCCAGGGATGGCATCAAAGGCCAAGTTCTTGTCGGCGATGGCGTCGCGCACGGCGTCGAGCCCGAGCTTGTCGCGCAGCGCGAGCATCTCGCGGTACTTGGTCGCGGCCAGCGCCACGTCCATCTTGTGGCCGCGCAGGAAGCGCAGCAGGCGCACGTCGCCCACGAGCTCCCGGTACTTTGCGCGCTTGTCGTCGCGCAGCTCCGCGTCCAGGCTCGTACGGAGCGCTAACAGCATCAACGGTTAGTTTTCTACGAGTGGGGAGCGGCTGAGGAATCAACAGAACACACACCCAGTAGGCAGTCGTGCTCGACGTCGGGGTTGTCGGACGCGATGAAGCCACGCCACTCCGAGTGCTCGTCCACGACGAGCTTGGAGGACGCGGTGGGCGGGGCAACGGGGATCTCGCTCATCCCGTGGAGCGTCGTCGCAGCTTCCTCGTTCTCTTCCTCGTCCGCTTTACCAGCAGAGAACGAACCACGCGCGGCACTCGGCACGCGCTCAAGGTGCTCGGGCAGGCTCAAACGCCGCACGCGCTCGGTCTCGACGGCTCGCGCGACGGCGTCCTGCTGCTCGAGGCGCTCGCTCTCGGCGGCTTGGTCGTCGCTTTGCAGCTCCGACAGGCGCCGCTCGCGCTCGCGCTCGATGGCGGCGATGGCCTCGCTCTTGCTGCGCTCGCGCAGCAGCTGCTCCTGCACCTTGGCCACCTCGTACTCGCCCACGCGGCGCTGCTGCTCCTCTTGCTCGGCCGCGATCGAGAACTCGACGTTGATCTGCCGCACGATCGCCAGCTCGTCCTAAGGGAATGCGTGCATCCAGCCCTCAGTATCAACTCGGACAGCACGGAACGCACAAGCGAGTCCCCCACCTCGCGGTCGCGCTCCTCTTCGACGCGGCGGCGCTGCTCCTCGTCCGCCAGCTCGTCCGCACTACCCCATTGGCGCACACCAAGGTGAGCACAGAGTGGTAAAGCGTCTTAGCACCCCAACGACACGCACATCTTTTGGTTGGCGCGCCGCTCGGCCTCCCACGCGTCGCGGTCCGCGGGCGTCTCGTCGGGCTCGCCCTCGCGCTTGAACAGGAACTGGCTCGAGCTCTCGCGGCGGCCGAGCAGCGCCGAGTCGCTCGACGCCTCCGCCTCCATGCTTGTGTTGTCCTGAGCGTTTCCTGCTGTCTTACTGTCTGTCGACCGTTGTGATTGTGTGGCGAGAAGGCTGGTAGCTGCCGGCAACGGCGAGAAGGCGCGATAGACAGGGAGGCGGCAGCAAACAGTCGCGCCGGAGCGAATGTCGGTCGCGTGCTCCTCTTTGTGGGTGTAGCAGCAACGGCGTGTATTTTTGTACGGCACAATGGCTACACAAGGCGAATGCGTCACACGTCACACTTGTCTATCTGTTTGCTAAGGCACTGTTGGTGGAACGCGCTCTTCGTGGGCATTGACGACTTGGTCGTCGTGTTTCTCGCCAGTCAGGCGCGCGTTCGCTTGCTGCACGCGCTTGGGTGGCGCGCCCACGACCAGATCAACGCGTCGCCCGCCCTGTTCATCACCTTGACGAAGTGATGAGGCAGTAGGGGCGTTGAGACGGCGGTCGCCGTTGGTAGGAGGCGCGACCTCCGGCTGCGGTTCATCTATCTGCGTGATCACGTCCAGGATATCGGCTGGCGAGAGTCGCTGCCGATGGGTTGACGACGCGTGGACAGCTCGTTGGACCAGACTGGTTGCGGTCGAGCCATTGGTGAGGTGAGGTGGCGGCGCGAAGGCCAAGTGGCGGCGCCAAACCGGGAGATTGTGCGCGCCCAGGGACTCGGGAAGGCGGCCGCTCATGGCGAAACGAGAAGTGAGCGTCCGCCGTCGTGTACCAGCGCATTGTGGTACGGGAACTGGACTATGCCAATAGCATCAACGACGTCCATTGCAGCTGAAGTTGCTGCGGACGTGGCTGTAGTAGCAAGAGCAGCAAGACAATCCTCGTACAGTAACGCTCATGACAGGCTCGAAGAATATGGCGGCCCCCAGACCGCGGCACTTCAATGACAATGAGAAACGCGGACACCAGCAGCGTGAGGAGCTCCTTCGGGACAAGTGGAACGGCCGATGGAACCAGGAATGAATGCATCCGCAACACCACTCTGCTGATCTCTTCAACATGGGTCATGTTCACCTTCGACTGCGCAGTGATCGCTAGCTCTTGCTACATCTCACCCATTGTGGCAGCCTCCCGAGACACTACCGGCACGCGCTGCTAGTAGCGATACGACCAGCCGCCCCACTGGTGCCAGCGGCCGTACCCCCACGGCCCCCAGTCTCGCCAGTACCGCCGGCCGTACCACTCCTTCTCGTCACCTTGCTGCTTTGAATCGAAGCGTCCCGCCGCGGGCTTGGCGGGATCCACCGCTAGAGCGCCGGTAAACGCGGTGAACGCTACCAGCACGACAGCCCTGCGCTTCATAGTGCGAGGCTCTGCTGGCTTGGCTTGGAGCTGGTGTGGAGCGTGCGGCTTGCGGAGTGGGAGCCGTGAGACGATGCCGAGGCGGCCTTCTCAAGGCTACGAAGCGTAGATATAGCGAAGATATGGCGAAGAAGAGCTCTCAAAGTTTCCTCGGTCGGCAGGCGTCGGAGTCGCCTTGACCACCTTGAAGTCGAACGATCTCGTCGCGTTTTGCTAATAATTGGTTCCATTTCATGCAGTAAATTCTAATAATTGCGTGGATCGATTGTTTTCACTTGATCGAAGTAACAAACCGCAAATACATTTCGCGCATATTGCAATTAACTGTCATAATGACTCTGTGGCCATTGGTTCGCACCCCCATCCCACACACAACACTAACGACAAAAAGAGCCGAGAATGGCGACGGACGCGCCGCGGACGCTGTTTGCGTGCGCGCTGGACGTGCTGACGACGAGCGACGCGTTCGCCAAGGCCGACAAGACCTCTGCCTACGTGTCCCAATGGCGGGACGGCTCCATCTCGGCCGTGGTGGACGAGCGCGACGACGTGAACGGCGTGCCCGAGCGGCCGAGCCGCCCCGCCGACGTGCAGGTGGTGGACCCCAAGAAGGTCAAGCAGGGCTCGCGCAAGGCCTTCGTGCACAGCCTCGTGCACGCTGAGAGCTACGCGGTCGACCTCATGTGGGACGTGGTGGCGCGCTTCGTCTCGCTCAACCTGCCGCGCGCCTTCTACGACGACTGGGTGTGCATCGCGGGCGAGGAGGCCGAGCACTTTCGCAGCTGGGCCGCGCGGCTCGAGCAGCTCGGCAGCCGCTACGGCGACATGCCGGCGCACGACGGACTGTGGGACTCGGCGCACGAAACGAGGGACAGCATGCTCGCGCGGCTGGCCGTCGTGCACCTTGTGCACGAAGCGCGCGGCCTCGACGTGTTCCCGAACGCCGTGCAGCGCTTCGAGAAGAGCGAGGATGCGACGAGCCTCGAGATCATCCACAAGAACTTCCGGGAGGAGACGACGCACGTGGACGCCGGCGTAAAGTGGTTCCGCTACCTGTGCAAGCGTGACGGCCTCGACCCCGTCAAGCGCTTCCACGAGATCGTGCCGCGGTACTTCCACGGCGTGCTCAAGCCGCCGTTCAACAAGCAGGCGCGCGACCAGGCCGGACTGCTCGAGGAATGGTATATCCCGCTCAGCTCGCTCGCCAACGACGTCAAGCAATAGACGAGATCCTCTGATTGTGAATGCGTAGTGAGACTTGATTCAAGCTTGGATTGTTGGAGCTCTCATGCAGTATACGCACAGACGCAACAAATGCTCGGACTAAAAGCATGGGGGGTCCAGTTCGTACTTCTCCATGCCCCTCCAGTCCCAACGATTCGTTTGTTGCGCCTCTGCGTTTAGCTCCCCACACGTTTCGCCTCCTTTGTGCTTGCTTCTAGGCACGATCGGACTGCACTGCTCTACCGTTTGACTCGTAGCTCGTCCCAGCACGGATGCCGCACTGCCAGCCGTCAGCCTCTGCAAGGTGCAGAGCCGCTTCAAGGGTCCCAGATCGCCATGTACCTGCAACGGGCAAGAGCAACAGCCTTATCTCGCCTATCGAGTGAAAGGATGACAAGGAAGTTGACCGAGTCGGAAAGCGAGAACGTATTCGGGTTCTTCGGAACCCCACGCGTCGTCCAAGATGGTCGACCAACGTGGCTGCCGTGTATTCGCAGGATGTAGCTTGGACAGGGCGCAAGCAACGTGGGGTTGGCGGCGTCGACTGTCAGTGGTCAGCTGTGTATACCACACCAAGTTGAAGTTGCATGTTCGGTGTCTACTGTAAGGTTCAACATAACCAATGACAAGCAGTTCCTGACACTCCGCCGTCGGCAGTGCGATCGTCAGTAAACGCGAGGAAACATGCGCGTCTTTCTGGCGCTTGCCTGCGCTCCATGACCGCGGCGAGGACCTTTCCCAGTCAAATTCGATGTAAAAGCGCGTTGAGACGCGCGTTCGGTCGGTCGGGCTGCCTAAACAGAAGGGTGTATGAATGCACAGAGATCTTCACTTCCCAACGCGCTTCCAAGCTCCCACCACCATCCAGTTCCCAAGTTACGAGAAGCACCTACTCCAAGGACAAGAATGAAGATCGCTGCTCTCGTCCTCGTTGCCGTCGCTGCTTTCGCCGGCGTAAACGCCGTTGATCCCATTGCCGCCAAGCCGAACGAAGCGGCTGCTCCCGCCGTGAAGCCGACGGAGACGAGCCTGCGTGGCGCGGACGGGAAGAAGGAGTTCTTTCCCCTGGGCTTTGACTTCTCTCCTGGTTGGGGCTGGGGCGCCGGTTGGGGCGGGGCCTGGGGCGGTGGCTGGGGCGGCTCGTTCTGGGGCTGGTAGGCGGCTTCGCGCGCAAGATGTCGATGCGAAGTGCCGCTCGAAATGATGTTGTTTTTGCTGCAGGTTAGATGGAAAGCGTGGTTTCCCCTCACCCTGTCGCCATGCTGGTAATGGAAGTCAACGTCCTGCGCTCACATTGACCCAAGAAAGGAGTCATTGCGGCTTCTAGCATCGGGTGACTCACGGGCACGCTATGCTTGTTGCTGTCCTTGCCTTCGCAGAAATCCGAGTCGGTCATGAGCTTCACATCCAAAGTTGCATCCTTCTATAACCGCGAGTGGCGGTGGCAGCACCAGCAGCAGGTAATCATCCAAGAAAAGATGACGACGATTGTACTTGCCCTGGTTTATCTCGCTAGTACCACAGCTTCAGTCGAACCAGTCGTTGCCAACAAGCCCAGCGACGTTGAGCCAGCAGGTGCAAAGACTGCTGAGGCGCAGCTTATAAGGAGATGGGAAGCAGGGGTTCCTTCCGTTCTACCGCTCGTGGGGCTTTGGCCTCGGTTCGTACTGGAGTTCGTACGGTACAGTCGCGGGTGGTGGGATCAAATTTGAACTGCTATCCCCAAACGCTAGTGCAGGGGTGGGAACGACACGCCTGCCTCGATCCGCGTCATTGCATGAGGTGCTAAGCAGCAGCACACGGTGGCGCCTTCGCTTCCAACAATGGCCAATGAACGTCCATTTGCTGGTGTATAACCACGAAAGCAGTGAAC
>JAADYG010000350.1:0-31985 GCA_023338115.1 Phytopythium boreale
CGAGATTGTTGTTGCGCCAAGTGGCATGGCAAACTGAGCCTAAAATCGAAATTTTACCGTGTTATGAACCAAAATCAAAAACGACAGATACGTACTATAAACCAGCTGGACCAATCGTGCATTACCAGAGTACCTAAAAATAATTTTGGGGGTGCGATGTTACCCCTGGCCGACTGGAGTAACATTTACCTTGAATGTACAAATTTAGACAGGACATACGTTATCGAGTCAGTGCAAATATAATAATCCATATGTCTATTTTAGTGTTGCCATCTTCGTGCGACATCATCATTTTCTGCGAGGAATCCCACCTGATTTTGACTCAAATTAAAATTTGCCATCGTATCTAACAGCTTATCAAAATTTAAGCTAGCTAGTCTATTATGCATCTAACCATCGTGTTTTGAAATCGCGCCAACTCACAAGAAGATAGAGGTATTTTTAGCCGAATCCCATCCTCCCTAAACTTTGGATTAAAATCCAGAGAATGGACATCGAGACTCACGGCAACGTTTGGCTGTTCGGGGAACCACGCCGTCTCACGCTACTTACTATAGATCCGACTAGCTTTCAAGGGCGACCCAAGCAAGCGCACATGACGCAGCCAGAACTGCTGCGCTGAGCAAATTACCGGACCGTGAAGCTCGCGTCGCGACGTTGGACGCTGATTGAGAGCCATCCGACGACGACGTTGTCTCCGATCCGGCTGCTGTTGCCGACGATGTTGATCCTGACCCAGAATGTCCGCCGTCTGTGGCATTGCCGCCCCCTGTTTCGTACCAGATTTGGAACTCAGTCAGCATCAAATCGACGAGAGCACCAGCACCAGACCAGCAAGCACGTACCGGAGGATGACGCGGCCCCCCACTCGTCTTGGACATCCACTGGGTCGTCAACAGCCGAGCCTTGCGGCTCATGCGTTGCTGTCGAAGTCTTACGCGCGAAGGTAACCTCGTCCTGTAGCTCCCACATGGCGCTCTCCGGGTCGTGACTCGCGTCAGTCGCGGCGGTGCCCCACTGCCATTTGAGCTCGTCCTCCGTCGCGGTCAGGTACCCGTAGCCGTACTTGGGGATCAACGTCTTCCACGTGAAGTCGACGATCTGGAGCTCCGACTCCTCGCGGATGTACTCGTTGTTGCCGGGGCTGCCGCTGATGATGATGGGCGGGACCTTGTAGTCGCCAAAGGTGCTGGCCTCAAACACGAGGTACGTGTGCTCGTGCCCCGCCAGGTACAAGTCGACTTCGTACTCGCTCAGCAACGGGAGGATCTCGGTCGCGAACCGGTTGCCCGTGGCACTGAGTGCTTCGGGCGTCTTGAACGGTGGGCGGTGGCCGCAGACGACTACGAACGGCGTCTTGGTGCGGTCCACCCGGCTGAGGTCATACTCGAGCCAACCTTCCTGTGCCTTGCTGATTTCGAGCCGCGCGTCTTCGTCGTTGGCCCAAGTCGTGCCGTCGCTCTGGAGCGCCACGAACGCTTCGTCACCGTACACCTCCGTGTTGATGAACGCAAAGTGGATGCGTCCCGACGAGAAGCCGTAGAACTCGCTGGACGACGAGCCGCTGGCAGCGCCGGCACCGATCTCAATGCCGTGGAACCGTCGCTCGTAGTTCTGCACCGCCAGGTTGGGCGAGAGCGCGTACTGGTACTCGTGCTGGTGTCGTAATTGCCGCAATCAATATGTCAGTGTGCGCGTATCAAGCCACCACAGTCGATGCGAGCGGCGCTGTACGTACGTTGCCGACGGTCGTCATCATGGGCACGCGAGACGTGATGTCGAGTAGCTCATCCATGTAGTTCTCGCCGTTGGCGGCCACGAGCTCGTACGAGATGTCGCCAATGTTGAGCACACCCGAGTACGCGCCCTCAACCAGCGACTGTTTGAGCGCAGGCAACGACACGGCCGCGGCGTGGCCCTGCATCGGCGCACCCATGTCACCGAACACGGCCCACGTAACCTCGCCCTCCGGAACCGTGAAGTTCATCACTTCCTGCGCGTCCAACGCATCAAAGCCAAGCCCCGACGTCGACGCGTTAGGCGCCAGCGCGTAGTACACTGTAGCACCAGGCGCCATACTAGCGAGCAACGCCGACCAGCAGCTCACGGACGCGCCGCCGGACTGCTCGACAGTGCCGGCCGCCTTGCCGCTGACCGTCACGGCATCTGTTAGGTCTGCGGAGGTGCCGTACATGACGGAAGACGCCGAGGCTGAGGGGTCCACGACCCAGTCGAGCATGTAGTTGACGCTCGAGCCATCGTCCGCGGGACCGACGAGGCTAAGGTGGAACTGCGTCGTGGCCGCATCGGTTGGAAGCACCGCCACCAGAGAGCAGATCGCGATGGCGGCTGCGAAGATCCTCATCCTGGTTGTGCTTGCTTAGTGATATGCCAATGCGACCAGTAGACCTTAGCCCAACTAGAACGGGCGAGGAAGAAACGTGGAACGGATAGGCCGGGCGGAGTTCAAGTAAAGAACCGCATGCACTGCGTTCCCGCGTCTTTGGTGGCGCGTGAGCGGAAATCAGGTGGGCGCCGTGAAACTTGCTGTCGGTACATTGCTGCGGAAAGGCAAGTTGCCCAAAATAAAAATGTTGATCGAACCAACTCCTTCTTGCACAAAGTGGTACAGTGTACCATATTTTTTATTATACTTGGGAAATATATTGACGCAGCCGATACCAACCAAGCGAAAGCCCAAAACGAACGCCTACATGGATCAGCCCAAAATAAATCTTCGAGTTCAGCTCGATGCTTTTTCTACCAATGGAAATCGATCATGTTGATTTATTTTGGCGAATGGGGTGCTTGATATCTGGAGCCTCTCGCCCACGTGGCACCTCCCTTGGTGTCGGGTGCGATCCTTGGCGAGTCCGACGCAATGGCGCGGATCCGATGGGGACGCGAACGAATTCGGCGAGCAAGATGGAGATCTAGGTACAGTATGAACGAGACGGCAGCTCGCGGTGTGGTTGCTGTAGGTATACTTGTCTTTTTCTCGGTTTATTTATCCAACGCGCTACATCAAATGCCCTGGTTGTTGCGATCCCCCGCCCGACGCGCGGCTCCAGAAGCGACAAGCAGTCTTCCTACCGATTCTACTTACACACTGCTCGCTCGCATCGTCGCCGCGCCTGCGTGGGGAGCGCGGGAGGCTCTATGCTACCTAATTCAAGAGAGACAGTGCGTTCGATCCTGCGTTGCCTTCTTCTTCGTCGATCTTTGCTCGACATGCACGGCACCCGCTGCCGTCACTCACACGCACGACCACCGCGCGCAGGAGGCGCCTAGGCCAGCGACGCCTTGCAGTGGTTCTTGTGCGAGGCCTTCCAGTCCTTCTTTTGGCACTCGGCGCCGCAGTAGCGCACGACCTTGCAGCGCGAGCACACGAGCGACGACGGCTCCTTGCACACGCGGCAGCGCAGCGCGAGCTCGCGCTTCTCCAGCAGCTCCTTGTCGTATCTGCATCATATCACATCACACGGCGTCAGCGAGATGGCCTCATACATACTATAGGGTGAGCACAAACGGGCAAACGCACCCGAGCTTCTTGAGGTCCCGCCAGGTCTCCATGGGCTCGGCGCTCGACTGCGTGTGGTACATGTCCTTGAAGCCCTTGAGCGTGAGACCCTTGTTCTCGTCGCACTGGAAGTAGGTCTGGATCTCCTTGATCTCCTCGTCCGAGAAGGGCTTGCCGTCGTTGCAGATCTTGCTGAAGTCGCGCAGCTTGTCGAGCGTCAGGCTCTTGTCCGTCGGCGCCTCGAGGAACGAGATGAAGAGCTTGGTCAACACGGCCTCGAAGTCGCGCGTCAGGTTGCCGTCGCGCCCGATCAGCAGCGAGCGGACCTCGTTCTCCGAGATGCCGTCCTCCGGCTGCGCGTTCTGCTGGGTCTTCTTGGGCGCCATGGCGTTCGTTTGTCTTTGCTTGGTGCGGTGGTTCCTAGTTGCGTCCTTGCTCGATCGAGGGGGAATGAGTGACGCCCGGAAACCCCGGGAGCTCCCGACGCAAAACGAGCGGGCGACCAACAACCTCCACGTAGATCCTCTTGTAATAAATACCCTGCTGAATCACATGGTGATCTTATCGCGCGAATCTTGACATCTGTATTGGGAGCATCGGGCGGATTACCTCTATAATTGAATGCGAGAGCAGCGGTTGTGGTCGACGTTGAACCGTGGGGAGCGGGCCGCGTGGCTGCCCCTGCCCGGTTTTCACTTGCGGTTTGTATGCACAACGAGAGCGCGTGGGCCACACCATCATACAAAAAGCAAGACACAATCGGGCGACACCAAGGTTCAGTACCACACATGAACCTGCTCGGAGGCGTTCATCATGCGCGCGGACCGACGCGAAACGCGCGCTTCTTGGACACGTGGAGCGTAGGTACAATGCAGAAGCGCACAACGCGACGGCAACCGAGCGTTGGAACGCATCAGCGTGTGTTCTGGCACTGTAATACCGATACTTTAATGTGCTCACTGTCGTGCATGATGACACGCCGCTGGTGACCAGCTCATGATGCTTACCAGCCTGGTCGGCATCGTGGGTGGTGGGTGTATCCGACGCTTGCCTGTTCTATTTGGGGAAGGATCGAACCGTTCGAGTTCGATGCTCCAGGGCAAAAGCATTCGCGGGTGAAGTGGCGCGTGGGGACAACCACCGGCACGTTCAGAGCTGGGTTGGGTTGGGTTGCGGCGTGCGGGCGCCGCCCCGCTGCCACAAAGTCGGACGTTATCGGGCGGGTTGCGTCCTCGCGAAGCCTCGATCTCGCCGGTCGTTACTGCTAGTCAGAGGCGTACTCTGCTGAACGCTCATCAGCAACGCGTCGCACTTGCACCGACGCGCGAAGAAGTTCTCGCTGGGCGCGCATGCCGGCGCTGTAACCGCGGTGACATTGCGCGTGCGCGATGACCGCCGCGCCGTTTCAAGTCAGGTCGGGAGGCTTTCACTGGAGTTTGGTTGTGGTCTGGCCGCTGCAGATGCTGGCAGTCTTTTGCTGGCGTCGGACTCGGAGCCCGCCTGCGATCATGTGGAGCACGAGGAGGGCGCGTGCCCACGCTCCTCCGCCGGCCGTTTGCCGTGTTGGACACCGTAAAGCCACGCAGGTTGAAGCGTCTCTACACGATCGTGCTGTGCCGTACCGCCCAAGCATTTTCCCGTTCCGATAACGATTTCACGTGAAACTTCCCGAGCCTTTGCAACACCACTGTGCCGTTTACTGTAAGTAGACACAGGTTGCCGCGGACCACTGGTCAACAGAGAACGAGGAGCCCATCCATGCAGTTGCAACGCCCCAGCAATTGCGGCCCTCCTCCACGCATTCGATTCGATCTTTTTCACCTTTGCAGCATCACATAAACGCCTCGGTCTCTCGTTCGAGTGCAACGTAGGTGTACGTACGTCATAAATGCATACTCGATGGAAGTGGTGCGTTTGCTGATCTCACTCCGTGCTGGATAGACGGCTGAGCGCGGAGACCAGACCAAATGCAAATCCTGCTCGATTGAAATTTCGGATACGAAGCGAAGGCCGAACTAGTACTACGTACAAACCCAAAGGTTGACCGGCGCACGAGACCAATGCAGTGCGAGGCCTCGCATGTCCATTGCGCTTTCTGTTGCGGCATCCCGCTTTCATCGTCCGCCTCAAGTCCAAAAACAACTCCCGCTTCTTCCCCATGGTGTTCCTCGGTTTTACTTCGCTCTGGATCTGACTTTAGACTTGCGTAAAGTATGGACGGACGCGGGTCTTCCGCCCTTGCAAAAGGCAACACACGCCGTCGCTCTTTTACGCTCGGAAAAGGAAAAGGAGACGGACCCCTTTTCCCTCCGTCCCACAGCTGCGAATTCCAAAAAGTGTCGTAATTCGCCCTCCAACTTGGTGTCCAAGACACAACCCCACACACAGACTCAAATAAAAACGTCTCCAAAATGTTCCATCGCGGTAGTTCCACAAACACTCCTCATATAAATCCCCATACAAATGCACACTCCAACCACCAATTGTTCTTATTTTCGCTTCTCCCCACCAAAGCTCCGCTCTTATTATAGCCTTCAATAGAGAAATCATTTAGAATAAAATGTAGAGAGGGAGGGGGGAAGAAAAGAACGGAAAACCATAACCAAGGAAGGAAACTGTGGAGGAAAAAGCGGGGGCCAAATAAGGAGAAAGGCGAGGCCTTCCCCCCCTCGAATAACAGGCGCTCAGTATTGGACCGACTGGCAATCGGACAACGCCAGTCGCTGGGTGCCAGGCACATGAGCATGGAGTTCGCCGAGAAGCGGCCGATGCCGCGGAGAGGCAGCGCCGCCTCCGCCTCTACGACGACCAGCAGCGTAAGCAGCAGCTCCAGTAGCGCGGGCGCCGGGGGGAAGAGCCCGCTGACGTCGCACCAGGCCGCCATGACGGCCGCCGCCGCCGCGTACCTGAACCGCGCGCGCCAGCAACTGCATTCGTCGTCGGCAGGCATGGCCAGCAGGTTCGCCGCGATCCCCTCGTCTTCCCCGCACGCGGCGCCAGGCTCGGAGCGCTCGCGCCAGTCCAACATCAGCATGGTGTCGACGACCAGCTCGGCGAACGTCAGCGGCTGGGACGAGATGAGTCGCAGCTCGCGCTACTCGACGGTCTCGTCGGTCGCGTCCACGGCCTCGTCCGTCTCGTCGTTCGCGTCCTCGGCCGACCGCTGGGCGCCGCAGCGCAGCTCGAGCAGCTGCAACCGCTGCCACGAACGCTTCTCGCTGCTCAAGCGCTCCCACCGTTGCCGCCAGTGCGGCTACCTGTTCTGCCAAAAGTGCTCGCGCTTCCGCGCCGCGCTGCCCGGACACACGCACAAGTCGCGCGTGTGCGAGACGTGCTTCCCGAAAGTCCTGTCGGGCTCCAAGCCGCCGGCCAACTCGTTCATCCACTCGAAGGCCTGGGTCCCGCGCGGCGTCTTCACGCACATGCTGAGCTACCTGAACCACGTGGACCTGTGCCTCGCGTCCATGACGTGCCGCTTCTGGTACAAGCGCGCGCTGCTCGACATTGTCTGGCGCCCGCTGTACATCCGCGAGTTTGGCGACGACGAGAGCAGTCCGCAGCGCGAGTCGCTCGTCGCTTTCCAGCGCGACGTGCATGGCATTGGCTTTGACAAGCTCTCGTGGAACAACAAGTTTGCCATCCGCTGGACGGCGCGCAAGGCCGCCGAGAAGAAGAAGAGCTTCCGCGTCATGTCGAGCCTGCTCGCGTCGCTCGGGCTCAGCAAGTACGCGCCCATCTTTGAGGCCGAGGAGATTGACATTGAGGCGCTTTGTCTCATGAACGCCGGCCACCTGCGCGACCTGGGCATCCCCTTTGGACCGCGCATGAAGCTGCTGAACGCGGCCGCGTGCCTCGCGGACTTTAACGAGGACGAGGACGACATCTACGAGCGCGCGTCGTCGCTGGAGGCCTCGCAGTCGATCACGCCCGTCGCGCGCTTCGAGCGCAAACGCGCCGAGATGAAGCACTTTAAGGCCAACCTCGTGCGCCGCGTACAGCAGTCGGCCGTTCGTATCGCGATCCTGACGAGCGACGGCGAGCTGTGCAACGTCGGGTCGGGTATCATCATCCACGAAGCCGGGCTGGTGGCCACGGCGCGTCACTGCCTCCAGGGCGAGCAGTTTGACTGCATTTACAGCGCGGACGAGTACCAGATCCTGGTGGCGCCCACCGAGTCGACGTCGCTGCCGCCCATGTGGAAGTACCATGCGCGCGCGATCCCCGAGTGCTGCGACGAGGAGCTCGACTACGCGCTCCTCCGCATCGACTGCGAGGTGATCTCGGACCCGGCGAGCGGCATTTACATTGGCGATGTGACGGACCGCATCATCGCGCGGAATTGGTCGGTCACGAAGCTCGAGGGCACGTCGCGCGCGACGATCGGCAAGCTGCCCGCCGTGCCCATCGGTAACTCGAACAACGTCGAGCCGGGCGACGAGATGTGGATGTTTGGGTACCCCAGCAGCGGACACAACACGATCACCGTGCACCACGCGATCTGCTCGGGCACGGACTCGCAGGTCTACGACGGCGAGGAAGTGGACAAGGCGATGCTGCGCACGGCCGCGCAGCTGGACAACGGCTTTAGCGGCGGCGCGGCTGTGGACAAGAAGGGCCAGCTCGTGGGGCTGATCTCCTTCTCGGTGCTGCGCCAGGACCGCGTGCGCGCCATTAATATGGTCAAGGGCGCCATCGAGCTCGCCAAGCGCAAGTACGGCTATGTATAACGTAGGCGCGCGGCGGGTCGCGGAAAGGGTCTCGTTGCGAGGGGTACAATGAGGCGAGAAGTCAGTGTGGTGGTATGTATATGAGCGGACAAGCGAAGTCGGCGTTCTTTTTGTCGCTTTCTCTCTTTTCACCGTTCTCTTTCCTAAGCCTAGGGTACCGTAGGCGCCGCGTGCGTGTAATTACTGGCATCGCAAGGGGAAAATGATCTCTCTCGGCGTTCTTCTCGTCACTTTCATCGTCGCCATGCTGTGCTTGAAGCATCAAATCGACATGGCTTGGGTTTTCATTCATGTCATGCACGCCAACGAGTACAGGTACTGAATTATAATAATAACAGTTTGCTTGCACCTCGTCACGTTTTCGTACTTGAACGAAGCGAAGAGGTACTGTCACGCACTTTACGATGCGAACTTATTAAATTGATTTAAACAACGCATGTAACCAATATAAAACACCCATTTTGGGGTCGGGTTACGTCCCGCTAACCCGGCAGGCGCGTCCAAAGAGTAACCGCGTGCGGGGAAGGCGAAGCTTGGTGCCGGCCGCCGGTGGATTGGGCCGGTTGGGGGCGCGTCCTGCTGCGAATAGAGGTGCCGCGGTGCTAGCGGAGGTCGGCGGCGCGGTCGCGGGAGTCAGAGGAGCAGCGCGCGGTATCTTTTAGAAGGGGAGAGTAGCGAAAATGGAGGAGAAGGACGGCGAGCAAGTGGGCGTGACGCTCTTCCCCGCCGACTACGAGACCGTCGCGATGGTCACGGAGCAGGGCGACGAGATGCTGCACGAGTTGAGTCCCCTCCGCGTCTTTTTCCGGGTCTTTTGGGTGCCTGACGGTGAGAAAGAGGGGGATGAAAGCGTCGCGCTAACGGTCGTGTGGTGGTGGTGCTGCTGCTGGTGATGAATGGCACTAGGGAGTTCACGGACGCGCAGCTCTTCGTGCACGCGATCCAGGAGCTAGAGCGCGTTCGCTCGGAGCGCAGCAAGAAGAAGCAGAAGCCAAAGCAGCAGCAGAAGAAGAAGGCGGACGAGGAGGACGCCAGCGCGTCTGACGAGGCGCACGTCAAGCTGGAAGTGGGCGCGGAGGACGAAGCAATGGACGGCGAAGACGTCGTCATGAAGGAGGAGGACGCGGCTAAAACCGACGGGGAAGCCACGACCGACGACCCAGAGCAGGGACAAGACGACGACGAGGAGGAGGTGATTGACCCGCGCATTTACTACCGGCCGATGGTGGCGGAGCTGCAGGCGGCGGTCGTGGAGCTGCACCAGCTCATCAACTCGATCGACCTGATCCGCCGCCGCGACTTCCTCGAGGAAATGCGCTGCATCCGCGAGAACACGGCGCCCAAGAAGGAGGACCTCGAGTACCTGGTCGAGTCGAAGGCGACTCAGCTCAAGGAGGCCAACCGCATCCTGCTCGACGGCGTCGAGGCGCTCGCCAACACGGTCGCGAAGGAAACCGTCTTCTTCCAGGGCGTCGCGCAGATGCTGCGCAAGTGGAAGCTCATCGCGCCCATCCACGGCAACATCCCTAAGCCGTTCCGCGCCGGCGAGCCGCTCGCCGTCGACTGCAGCTACGTCAGCGGTGCGTTCTGCGCTGCTGCGTTCGAGGGTGTTCCTGGGTTCAACTAACCTGAGTTTTCTATGCGTCTGTCGTGCTGTGCAGCCGGGTCGACGTTCGCGCCCATGACGCGGTCGATTGCCGACGTTGCGTTCGCAGAGGTGAGGCGTGGTCACTCCGGACTTGTAGATCATATGTACTCACTGCCACGATCGATTCGCTTGCCGCGTGGCTAGTTGTGTCGCACGGAGAAGGGATTGGTGCGCGTCAAGACGCCGGACGACTTCATGCTGCGCACCATCCAGGTACCTCTCCACCGCGAATTGTTCAGCTATCCAGTCGTTTCTTAACCCTTGGTACTCGCTCGATGGATACAGCTGCAGCTCGAGTCGATGGAGACGGGGAAATCCGGCAGCTACACGCTTCCGTTGCCCGACGTCATCTTCATGTAGGTGTCATTCCCTCATCACCATGTAAGGTCACACCCAGCGCTGACCCCATTTCTTCTGCCCGTGATGCCCAGGTCCAAGGCGGAGATGGACCGCCTGAACAATACGCCGGATGACCTCAACACGCTGGAGGCGCGCAATGTGTCGATGTTGAGGGCCGTTCAGTTCTCGGTGTTCAGCGAGGAAATGTTCTACAGCGCGATGCGCGAGGCATTGCAGCCCGCGTCCAACTGGACCGACATGGCTTACAGCGCCGGCAACTACGCGTCATCGTTGAATCAATCCAGCGGCCCCAACAAGCCGAGCATCTCGGTGCTCCAGGTGCTGGATGACGAGCTCCAGTTCCGCGTGAACGAAAAGTACAAGCTCACGCTCCGCCTGATGGACGCCAAGTCGATTCCCGATGGGAAGAGCAACGAAAGCGACGCTGTTGTCGCCGCCGATGACGAGGGTATCAATGATGCCAGCGGGCAAGATGGCGCTGCAAACGATGGGCTGGAGCCCATTATTGGCGTCAAAGTCGAGGGCGTGGACGTCACGAGCAGCACGAACGGAATGGCAGCGCACTCGCCGTCGTTGGCCCCATCGCGGTCGAAACGACTGGAGCGGAGGGCTGACCCAGTGGAGAGCGACGAAGCGTTCTTGGCGGAGACCTGTCGGTACTCGGCATCGCTCCTTCAACAGGAAATGCGTCAGCACCACGGGCGCAAGGAGATTGCGCGTGCCCTGATGTACAACGGCGACAGCGTGACGCACCCGTCGTCCATGGGCGGATCGCTGTCCATGTCGTCTTCTGGAAACATGGGCTCGTCGCAGCTCGGCGAGTCCTCGGACGCGCATCGTGCCGACTACGGGAATGGCAACACTGTTAGTGGAGGCTCCTCGGGGTCGTCGGGGTCTTCCTCGGCGTCCGGTGGCGTGCTGTCGACCGTGCTCGAGGTGCTCGCGCATAACCTGCTCAAGCACGAGGTGACCGAGTACCTGGACGAGCTCTCTCGCGTGCTCGCGTTCCAGAAGATGCAGGTTTCGTCCTCTGGCCGCGTGCTAGACGACGGACTGATGCAGCCCATCTGCGACTCGGTGCGCGGCGTGTACGTCGGGGTGCGCTGGAAGACGTGCGCCTACGACTCGACGCTCGCCGCGTTCGACCTGTCGATCGGCAAGAACTTTGTCACCGGTGCGTCCCATGTATCATGTTGGCGCATATCATGGCGTGGATCTATTGGGTGTGGTACTAACGTTACCTTGTGGCAATCGACGTCATGCCGAGCAGAAGTTCTGATCGCGGGCACGCGCATCCACCTGCAGAGCGCGACGACTGCGTCGTCTGCGGCAGCGGCGGCGGCGCGTCAGGAGGTCGCTGGCCTCGCGGGCTTGCGCACGTTCGTTGAGAGCGCCGTGTGTGCGCAGGTGGCGTCGTCGCTGCACCGCGACGCGCTGTCACTGGGCGTCAAGCAGGCGGCCATGGACCTGGACCGCGCGAGCGTCCGCGTCTTCAGCGCTGGCGAGTGGGACGGCAGCTGCATTGGCGACGGCCGCGTCTCGGACTCGCGCGCGGTTGGCTCCATCTGCTTCGAGCCCTTCGTGGCGGCCGACAAGAGCCTCGCCGTCAACTGCACGGTGCAGGCCATCGACGTGGCCGTGTCGCTCGGCAGCGTGCTCGTAACTCCGTCCGCGTCGGAAGCGCTGGCGAGCTCGCTCAAGCGCGGAGGCAAGTGCAAGGTCGACTGGGTCAGGATACCAGGAGCGAGCGACATTGGCAAGTTCGCGTGGCTGCTCCAGCGCACGGGCATCCTCCCGTCCTCTCTGGTTGCCACCGCGAGCGCTGCGTCCTCACTTGCGAACGGCGCGGCGAACGGCGTCGCCGTGCAGAACTGAGCGGCAGACTCCAGCGTGAAGGGAAGCGAAAAGACCAACACGTACGCTTTGTCTTGATACGACCACTCGCTCGTTGCATGCGTTTACCACTTTGACTACGAGTAACTTACCCTGGGGGCGATGAAGAACCCGCCGCGGACGGTTTGATGTCTACTCGCGGGCGGGGCGGGGAGCGGGCTTGGCGCCCGTGAGGCGCTCGAGGATCGCGTCGAGCTGGTCTACGACCGTCTCGTAGCCGCCGTTGCCCAGCAGCGCGCGGTGCACCTGCTCGTTGAGTCCGCCGGGCGTGGCGGCCTCCTCAGCCATCTCGTCGAACGACTCGTGCGACTCGGCGCCCGCCTGTGCCAGCGCCACAAAGAAGGACGAGATGAAGTCGCGCGACGCCTGCATGCCTGTTAAAATCAAAAGCGTGTAGGAGACCACAGGTCGAGTCAGTTGTTGTCCACTCTTCCCTCGTACAGAGCGGCCAAGTGATAGCGATCCACGCACCGACGCCGTTGTTCTCGCACCACTTCTGCGAGCTCGCGCACGTCGCGTAAAAGTACGAGATGAGCGCCGTCATGCCCGTCTGGAATCACACAGCGCCATTAGTATCCCATTGACGCCACCGCACTCAACACACCAAGCATGTCCACGTACGAGGGTGGTGATCTCGGGCTCCGCCTCGACCATGACGGGCACGCCGACCTGGGACAGCAGGTCGCGGATGTCCTCGTTGGGCGGGTAAGCGAGGATGGGGCCGCTGCGCTTGGCCGTGGCGGGCAGCGGCACCGTGCGCACGACCTGCGCGCGCGGCAGCTTGACGAGCGCCAGCAGCTCCTCGTACGGGATGGTGGCCATCATGGACACGACGCGCTTGCCGGGCGCGAAGGTCAGCTTGGGCAGCTCCTCGCGCGCGATGTTGGGCAGCAGGCCCACGAAGATCACGTCCGACTTGTCCACGATCTCCTGGTTGGACGCACCGATGGTCACGCGCCCGGGGAACTTGGCCACCAGCGCCTCCGCCTTGGCCCGCGAGCGCGCCGACACGTACGCGTGCTGCGGCTGCCAGCCGCCCTCGCTGCAGAAGCCCGAGAACACGGCCGAGCCGATCTTGCCGGTGCCCAGGAGGCCGATCGTCGTCGTCGGGGCGGGCGCCATCGCTGTAAGATTGGGGTGGGGAAGCTGGGGAGGAGGTTGGTTGGGGAACGCGAGCCAATTCCGGAAATGATGCACTGCAGTCTGTGTCGGCGAGGTGTGTGGGGTATGCTGTGTTTTAGCACGAGAGTAACCGAGTAATAATCACTGAATTGCTGTCCGTTCAGCAAAGAGCAAGCGACGTTTTGTCAACAGGTTTATGACCACTTGTAGTATGAATGTGCGGTTTTAAAGAGAATAATTGAGACGGTAATACATAAATTAATAAGATAATGATGCAGTTTTATGCTAAATCGTGGGGATCTAGTGGTTTAACCATTTTGATGGCTTCCTAGCGGCATGCGACACCTTGCGAACACGAGCCACCTGCTGCGGGAAGTGATGGATGCCGGTTGCTGACATAAGGATGAATGCAAGCCGCTCAGGTTATCTCCACGTGCCTATATGGGCACGAAGATATCCGCCGCCGCTATTACACCGCCATGTCGGTGCTAGTGTCGGTCGTCCTAAAGCCGTGTTCGTAGGCGCTGGACATGCATCATGGTCTACACGTACTTTCGTTGTAGTGGTGGTGATTGTAGTAGTGTATCTATCATCATATCGTGTCCGTCCTCCTCCCGTGTGCTTCCTCCGCGCTTGATCTATCGCTTGCGGGGCCGCAGTGAAACGCAAAATAGCAAACAAAACAAAAAGAAGAGCCGCGTGTTTCCTCCCTGGCGCTCTCACGCGCCTCGGTGCGCGTTGGCGTCGCCCTTGGCCGCGTCCTCGGGCGGCAGCAGCCCGTCGCTCGAGCGGTGCAGAATGTCGAGCACGGCCTCGAAGGTGGGCCGCTCCTCCGGGTTGCTCACCCAGCACAGCGTCATGATCTTCTTAAATAGCGGCGGGCAGTTCTCGGGGATCGTGGGCCGCAGGTTGTTGTTGAGCACGCCGAGCGCCGCCTGGATCTGGCTCAGCCCCTCGTACGGACACTCCCTCGTGACCGTCTCCCACACGACGACGCCGTACGAGAACACGTCCGCCTTCTCCGTGTACTTCTCGGCCGCCAGTACCTCGGGTGCCATCCACTGGGTTGTGCCGCAGTTACCTGTCATGGTCTGGAAGTGCGCACGCACCCGCGCGAGCCCGAAGTCCGAGATCTTGAGCGCGTACGACGTGTCGATGAGCAGGTTCGGGCTCTTGAGGTCGCGGTGCAGGATCGGCGGCTGGAACGAGTGCAGGTAGTTCATGCCCAGCGCCGTGTCACGCGCGAACCTGATCCCATGGAGCACCAGGATGAGTTAGTGACCGACTAGACTCCAAGCTTCCACACTCAGAAGCATCCAATGCGTACCCGAGTTGCTTGTTCAGATCAATGACGACGTCCTGCCGGAGCACGTTCCACAGCGAGCCGCGGGGGAGATACTCGATCACGAGACATCGAGTCGGCGGTTCGAGGCACGCGCCCATTAACAGACAGATATTCGGGTGCCTGCATATCACAGAAAACGTCAATAAGTCTCGCACAGAGGTGTACACACCAACGCAGCTATTCAAGCAAGTCTGCTTGGACAACACGTACCGTAGGATGCTCATGATCTGCACCTCCGTCTCGAACTCCTCGAGGATGTCGACGGTGAGGTACTGGCACACTAGGATCTTGACTGCGACGGCCGTGCCGCGCCACATGGCACGGTGAACCGTGCCGAAGGCGCCCTGTCCGATCATCTCGGCAACTTGCAACTCGTTGAAGTCGATGTGGAGGCTCTGGTTCTTCATCTTGTTGGGCAGCTTTCCTCTCCGACGAGCGTGAGCATAAGCGGCGCCAGCGTTACCGACTCCTGCTGCTGCACCAGCTCCACCTGCACCTTGGCCGGCTCCAGCAGCAGCCCCAGCAGCATCTTGACCTCCTCCACGGCCAACATCGGGGTTAACCGGTGGCGCTATGCCGTCGCCATCGCCCTTCTCTAGCATCTCGACCTCATCCACGAGCGGCGCTGCGGATGTCCGCACGTACATGGGCGAGTGCAAGAACAACGGGATCCGCGCCTTGCGCGCGACCTCTAGCTGCATTTGCGCCGGGGGCGCCGCAGCTTCGCGCACAAACTGCCGGTCGATCGTGGTCTTGAGCGTGTCTGCCTTGGAGGGCGTCACAAGCGGCGGCGCTGCTGCTTTTATCCCAACTCTCGCGCGGTCGTTCTGGCAGTGCATCCCTGCTCCGTCAGCTCGATGGAAATTGCTGTCACCACGGTCAAACTCGCTCAGGTGGTTCTCCAGATCCGTGAACCCATCGTCGTTCGCGTCGTCGGCCTCGAACGGCACGCTGTCGAGAGAGTCGTTGGCGGCGTCCGAGTGTCTCCGCGGCGAGAGGAAGCCCATCTCTTCGTCAAACTCGTCCTCGTCCGACAGATCAAAGTTGATACGGTGCTGATTGCGGCCGGAAGACGGCGGCGGCGCTTGCTGTAGGGGTGGCGGGGGCTTCTCGTCGCGGTGGAAGTGCTCCTGCCGCGTCTCGTAGATGGTAGTGGGCAGCTGGTCCATCGCCATGGCGATATTACTCGTTGCATCGACCGACCCGCCACCTCCCGCGGCGCTGTTGGCCACGCTCGCGCTCTTCCCGTTGCCACCGTGCATTCCCGAGGACACGCCTGCGAGCGTCGCGCTGTGCGTCCGCCGCCGCATCGGTTGCTTCTTGTTATGGAGATACTGCGTGGACGCGCCGCTGGTGCTGGCGCCCGCCGCACCCACGGCCAACGACGACGTCGCCTGCATCACCTTCTTGAACGGCCCGCGCAGCACGGGCTGGCTACCCTGGTTGCGCTGTGCCTGTTGCTGCTGCTGGCGCTGCTGGTGCATCTTCTTCTGCGCCTGCAGCACGCTCACAGGCGACGTCGGGTGCAGGAACGGCATCGTGTCGGGCTCCACGGGGCTCGTCTTGCTGCGGTCACCCATCATGCCGCTCGCGTCGTCCTCGTCCGCCCAGGGGTGCTCGCGGATGAACTTGATGTACATGACGATCGCGAGCACCAGGAAGCACAGCGAGCCCGACAGCACCGGGTCCATCGCTCCCCTTGATCCTTTCCGGAATAGGCCAATCGACAAGTGTAGCAGCGAGAAAGGCCGGCGCTACACGCCAGGTTATCCTCGCTCCACGCGCGAGGCTACGGGCGGCAGCGCGGGCTATTAGCGCGACCGACCGAGACGAAAGAAGGCGCGGGGTCTCGCGCTGGTCCTTCCGCTCCGTCCGTCAGGCTGGGGCTCGCTCTCTCACGCGCGCGCCTTCTTCTTCCCCCCTTCGCGTAGACTCGGGCGCGCGTCGGCTTTATTTAACCTGCGGGTTACGCTGGCGGTCGTAACCCGGATGTCGTTCCCCCCTCTTCCCGCGTGCGTGTTGTTGTTGGGAACTTGTACTTTGCGGGGGTTATAGCAAGCGCAGCACGGTACGGCGGAAAGGGGAGCGTATCCATAGTGAATCCAAGACGTTTCGTCTTATGCGCGAGCATACCCTGACGTGCGCGTCTGGCAAAACCCCATCGAGTGTAACCTCCTCTCGGTGTAACTGTAACCTTCCCTCCCTCTGCTGATTTATCGCGTGGCCCACACCACATTACATATGATGATGTGGACCACCCGATCTGCACTTCAACCCGGTCAATTGTGCTGGCGCACTCCCATCTCCACACGCACTGTGCCAAACCAAACCAAGACGACACGATTTATTCATGAACCAAAGCCTCAAGTGCTGCCCTCGAGGATCTCGTGCGACAAAATGTGGTGCAGCGCGGCCTCGAACGTGGCCAGGTAGTAGCCCGACTCGCTGCGGCGCTTCTCCGGGTCGCACAGCCGGTTCAGCAGCACCTGCGTCATGATGGGCGACTCCAGGTCGCTGTGCACGATCACGTACACGAAGATGGGCAGGAAGTCGTCGCCGCTCAGCACGTCATCGTCCTGCGGCTCCTCTGACGGCCGCGCGCCGTCGTCGCCCGCCTCGCTCGCGCTGTCGAGGTGGCTGCTACGCCACGAGGCCGAGTCGTCCAGCGCCGAGTGCTCGACAGACGGCGTGGTCGGGATCGACAGAGTGTCCGAGCTCGTCAAAACCACCGGCGCCGAAACTGGAGGCGGAGTCGCGTATGTGGATATCGAATTGCGGCGGTGGCGACGCTGCGGCGCCTCGGCATGGAAGATCTGGCGCTCGGAGCGGTACAACGTGTGGATCTGGTGCGCGGCCGCCACGAGCTTGCGCATCTTGTCCAGCGGCAGAAACGCGCCGTCCATCTCTTTGATAATGTCCACGACGGACCGCCAGCTACTGAGCGAGATCTTGTCGATTGCAATGCCAAAGTAGCTCTGCGGCTTGCCCTTGAGCTGGAACACGCGGTGGCGGAACTGCAGCTCCTTCTGCTGCACTAGCCGCCGCAGGTACTGGGTCAGGTCGTGCATGAGCGGCACGCAGATGCGGTCTTCCAGCTCGTGCCGGATCGCGTCCGAGATGATTAGTTGCAGCTTGTCATTGTTGCTGACCACGTCCGCAGACGTCAGGCTCGACACGGAGCTTTTCCTCGTCACCCGCGCAGTGCGGACGTCGCTGTTGGAAGACGTTGACGGAAGTTGCTTCATCAGCCGCTGCACGTGGAGCCGCATTTCTTCGAAGCGGTGTTCCAGCATGTATTCTTGCACGCCGTCGAGAATGTCCCCCATCTCTTCCAGCAGGTTCTTCATCACATCTGCGCCGCCTTGCCTGACCTTGTGCAGGAACTTGGCGCACGCCCGGCCCTCGGGCGACGACTGGTCGCTCAGCGTATGGTACACGTACACGCGCAGCTCTCTCGAAATGGGTTGCGTACGATTTCGCTGGAGGATGCCGACGTGCGGCACGTCCAAGAACTGCTGCAGCTGCTTCAGCACCATGCCCTGCAGAAATGTGATCGGAGTGGGGGCGACCAGCGAGGCCGCCGTTCGCAGAAAGTTCTCCAACACTGGCGCGCGGTCGTAGGCAAGAGACACAGGCGACTTTCGCGCGTCGGCGCGCCGTGTGGGGAACTCGCATTGGGCGAGCCGGCGAGACAGTCGTGACAACTGGAGAGGCAAACGGCGGATGCGACGATTAGGATGGCAAAGCGCAAGGAGATCGCATCAGGGCGAGCAGCACGAGCGCGTACCTTTCGAAATAGTTTGTGTAGCTCGCGAAAGCGCTTTCGGGTGAACCAGACGACGCCGCTCTCGACGTCGACAACGCGGACAATGTACTCCTGTACGAGTCCCCAGACGCCGCAACGTCAGTCAGAGACGGTTCCTTGCACAACGGTGCACGCTGCAAACGTCCTGTGAACGTACCATGTGTCCATTGCTCCGGGTCGGTCTCGTCTCTTCACGGAAAATGCGAATTGATAGCGCGTGTCGGATTCCTGTGAGACGTGATGACATCGTGCGCGGGGCGCTAAGTAAAGTGAAGGGAGGCGCTCGACCGTCATCAGCGTTTCGAGCCAACTCACCTTTCGCCTTGAGGATTAGGCAATGCCACTCGTGGTCCGAGATGACGCTGTCCATGTTCATCGTCATGTCCGTCAACTGCATACACGCATTGCCAAAGCGATACGTTAGTCATCTGCAGGAGCACCATATTGTCAACGCGCTCAGCGTTGCTGACTGGAATTGTACGCACCATTTTGGACGGCTGGATCCTGGCGAGCACCATCGAGCGCAGCAAGTCGAGTTCGTGGCTCGAGATGATGCCTGCGCGGTAGATTTCGCTCGCCTTGGACAGCAGCTCGAACACGAGGTGCGGCTCGCGGTGGCGGATGCGGTTCTCCGCCTCGGTCAGGTTGAGTTTGCTGTGCTTGATCACGTCAATGTGCGCAATGTCAAAGATGCTCGAGCGCTCGTTGCGCAGCTCGACCGGGATGAACTTCTGGTTCATCGAGTCCGACACGATCTTCTGGTTCGCCAACACCGCCGCGTCGTTCAGCACCGGCGTGATGACCTCCTCGTTCGAGCTCTCGCCCATCTCGCTGAACTCCTTGCCGTACATCGTGCCGTCGTCCTCCGCGAGCGTGCTGGTCGACCGCTCGGAGCGGATATCGTCCCCCTCCGCGTGCTCTCCCTTGGTTTCGAGCTCTTCTTCGCGCTCGCTGTCATCACACGCATCCTCTTCGTCATCGTCGTCATCATCTTCTTCGGCTTGTCCTTGCGAGTTGCGCGCCTTGTCGACATTAGGACGACCGGCGTCTTGGTCGTCGTCGTCAGGCAACTGTCCAATCAATCACGCGATACCAAGCGGTTAGACATGACAAAGCAACACGTATAGAGCAGATAAAGGAGCACTCACCTTCAAAAAGTCGTCCGGAAGTGGGTTCTTGACGGGGAAAAGGCGGCTGTTGTCGCTCCCGGCGTCGCCCGGGCCGTCGTCCTTGCCCTCAGCCTCCTCCATGTTGAGCACGGCCGTGATCGTGTCCTCCATGACGAACTCGTTGGCCTCTAGCACGATTTGCAGCGACGCGGGCTCCCACTTGGGGAAGATCGAGTGCAGGATCTCCACGCCGCGCGCGATGGCGGCCGGGCTGGGCGCCGGCCGCAGCTTGGGTGTGCGCGGGTGCGCATTGGTCGCCTTGCGCTTCGAGGACGAGAAGATGGTCTCCAGCAGGCTCTTCTTCTCTCCACCGCTCGCGGTCGACCCCGAGGCGGCGGAGGGCGAGCCGCCGGCATCGCGGGAGTCGCTGCGCTTGTGCCGGCCCGGCTGCTTCCGCCGGAAGAGCGGCGTGCCGCCGTCATCGTGCGCGCCGCCGCCCGCGCTGCCGGCGGTGCCCCGGCCGGCAAAGCCGGCAGAGGACGAGCCGGCAGAGGACGGAGGGGTGCGCGGGATGCGATACACAGTGGCTAGCGGGACGCGGACGCGCTCAAGCGAAGGGAAGAGGGAGGGGACGGGAGGAGAGGAACGCTACCGATCAAGCAAGCGCTGAGCTTCAGCGTTCCTTGTTCCCCCGGCTTTGATCTCGACACTTTTTGCGGAAACAACGTTAGATAACGGAAGGATATTCGTAACAAATATAGCCGATACAAATCAGATACGTGTTTGAACTGTAACATGAAATGTTGGAATCTGATCGGGGAATCAGATGATTACCGCGTGTGGGATGATGCGAGGGTAGGGTTATGTGGGTAATCACGCGACTTCAACACATTGTAGCTGTCCACAATGTGAACTTCGCATAGCAAGCGCGACTATCACAACCACAATTCTCGATTTCGTCTGCAAGAACCCTTTCTGCTTGTAAACCAAGGGCGCTGACGTCGCCACTCCTTCGTCTCGAAATGTGTGCTTATTTCTGGACTGCCCCAGTCAGAGGAGGAGACTGTGTGGTGCTACTGATTTGCACCAATTTGAATCGACATGGTGCCAGTCGATCGTGACGTCCCAGCCGACTGGAGCGCCGATCTGGTCCCGTCGCTGGTGGTCAAGACCGTGGTGGTCACCAGCGCCAGTGCAGGCATCGGCTTCGAGTCGGCGCGCATGATGGCGCAGCGAGGCGCCCACGTCGTGCTTGCGTGCCGCAACTCCGCCAAGGCAGAGGCCGCGGCCGGACCCATCCGAGAGAGTATTGGCGGCAGCGGCGGCTCGGTGGAGGTGATGGTCCTGGACGTGAGCAGTCTGGTAAGCGTTGGTGAGTTCTGTAGGCAGTTCCTCGCCAAGCACGACAAGCTCCACGTGCTCGAACAACGCTGGGGTCCTCGGGGTTCCCATCGGCCCCCTCACGGCCGACGGCATCGAGCGGCAGTTCGCGACCAACCAACTTGGTCACATTGCGCTCACCGCGCAGCTCTTCGGCGTGCTCAAGGCGAGCGAGCCATCGCGCGTCGTCGCCGTCAGCAGCGGCAGCCACCGCTACGCACGTGTTGTTCCGCGGGACCAAATCGCAGCGACGACAGCGGAGAACTATTCACCGACCGGAGCGTACAGCCAGTCCAAGCTGTACAACATCCTCTTCGCCAACGAGCTCGCGCGGCGCCTCGACGCCAAGAGCGTCAAGGGCGTGACCATCGTTTCGTGCGGCCCCGGCCCGGCGCGCACGAGTGTGTTTGATGCGGCAGCGTCCGAGCACGGGTGGCTTGGGCGGATGATGTAAAAGATCTGGGCGGCGATGCCGTTGTTTCGAGACGTCACCGTCGGCGTGCTGCCCATCTTGTACGCGGCTACGGGTGGCAGCGCCTAGAGCGGCGACTTTTACAGCCCCCGCATCCTCCACAACTGGGGCGGCCATCACTGGACAAACCTGCTGCCGCCTCGCAATACGTCGAGTTCGCGCGCAAGCTGTGGGAGGAGAGCGAGCGCTTGGCCGGCCTTTCGTTCTCGGTCGAGTGAGTGTAATAGATGGACACAACCCAGTAGGGCGATGAGCATCGGACTTCCGTCGGTAGTGGCAGCCATGATGAATTGCATGAGCATCTAGCATCAAATGGACCAGCGACGTGTTTGGGACTCGTGCATTACGGGAGCTACCACCCTGCATACAAATCCATCCTCACACACTAACCAGCAACCGCTCCCTCAAAAACTCAATAAAGCAGCCGCTCCACCGCCTCCTTGTGCCCAAAGTCGCCAGTGGTCGACGCCAACACGGGCGGCGACACCTGCGTCACCATCGAGCCCAGCCGCGGGTGCGATACTAGCACCGAGAAAGCCTCCACCTTCTCGATCAGGTCTCCGTTGATGCCCACGTAGTCGAACTTGCCCAGCAAGTCCGTGTACCCGTCCTTGTAGAACTCGCCGCGCTTCGACCGACTCGAAGACGAACCCGACGACACCTTGGCGTACACCTTGACGTAGCACGAGCGCACGGGCGCACCGTCATGCAGCACCTGGAGCACGCCCAGCTGCGGCATCGTCGTGACATGCAGACTCGAGTTGAAGTACGTGCGGGTCACGTCCGCCAGAGGAGCCAGCGATGCAATCGTCCGCGCTGACGCCGCTTCGCGGACGCGAACCATCATCTGTGCGCTCGCCAGATCGCTCGGAACCGCTACGACGCGCTTCACCCACCCTGCTTCATCAGGCAGCAGGTCGGTCAAGTCGACGGTCAGTTGCTGGCGCGGCTCGATCAGCAGCATACTCGACGATGAGCCGGACGAGGACGGCGAGCGTGATTCTGAAGACGACAGCGACGGTGACGTCTCCGAGAACGTGTTAAACGGATCCGTCGAGAACATGCGCTCGACGTCGATCGGGTAGAACAGCAGCTCGCACGCGCGCAGACACTGAGCCGACACCTCGATCGACGACCCCGTCACAACCGCGTCCAGCTTCACCTGCGGCGGCGCCACGGTGTTGACTGCGGAGGTTGCAGCATTCGCATCCGATGTCGCAGTGCCACTCGCTGCTGTGGTCTCGGCCACGGCAACACGATCCAGTCGATTCAACTTCTGGAGCTCGAACTCGTCGTGCTCCTCCAACACCTCCGCCAGCTTTTTGAACCGCTCGCTCCAGCGCGGATTCGGGTGCGCCGTGTGCTTCTCCACCGCTCGGCGAGCCACAGAGAACTTGAGGCCACTCATGGACGCGTCGTCTCGCACGAAGTCGATGAACGCACACAGGTAGTCGAACTGCACTGTGTCCGCCACTTGCTCCCGCTCCGACTTCGGCAGCAATTCGAACCGCGTGAAGATGTCGAGCGCGTCCTCCGTGCGATCCAGCAGGAGCATGTAGTACGTCAGCACCATCAAGTGCTTCGCGCCGAGCCGAGGGTACATGCCGAGACGGAGGCACAGCTCGTGGAAGTACTGACGCGTCTGTGCGTTCAAGATGCGCTCGCCTGACCCGCCCACACGCGCGTTGGGCGACCCAAAGAGCCCGCTGGACCCGACGTGGCCGGTGATCGGATGCACGCGACGACTCAAGAACGGACCGAACTCAATGTGGTCGAAGCCCGCGGCAGACTCGACAAAGCGCTCGTAATGGTAAAGCGACGCCGACAGCACGAACGACGTCGACAAACCGTTGCCCACAGCCTGGATCAACTCGGCCGAGCCTTCCAGGAACTCCTTTATGCCTAGCGCGTCACCGTGACGCAGCGCATACTTCCACACGCCGCGATCGTACACCATCTTCTCTCGGAAGTAGGCAATCAGTCCCTGGTAAAAACTCGCGTCCTGGCACCGCCAATACAACTTGCTCAGGTCAGCCCGCTCGCCTGGCTTGACATTTGCCAGATACTGGCAGACGTCGTCCAGCGAGCCGCGAGCACTCACGTCCGACCACGACGTGAGGTTCACTTGAGTCGCTTTGCGAATGACGTGAAGCTTGTGGTCGCCATCGCCGGTCTCGCTGGCGCCAGCCCACGCCACCACCTGACCGTTCAACGACGCGCGAGCAGGGTAGTGGTCGAACACACCGGCCTCCGGGAAGTAGAAGTCGTACGTGAGCTTGCGCGTCGTGTTGGACGCGATGTCGACCGTCTCGTTCTTGGTGTAGAATCCAGACTCCGTCAACGGGATCGCTCCTTGTGGAATCTGCATCAGCACGTTCACGCCGCGCACGTTGGCCCCACCAATGTTGCTGATCGTCACCACAGCCGAGTAGATCTTGTGCACCAAAATCTCTCCCAGCTTGATCTCACTCGTGCTGGAGCTCTTGGCATCCGCAGCGTTGACGATCTTCTGCTTCACGATCAGTTCCGAGTTGGCAGTCGGACTCGCCTCGGCCGACGCGATACTGCGATGATACAAGACGAGATCGCTCTCCGCGACGAGCTTCAGCTGGTTCGTCGATCCGCCAGCAACCGGCTTCAGATCTGACCGGGGTGGGCTCATCTCCAAATCCAGCACGGAGATCGCCAACAGACCTTCGGTGAGAGAGGACAAGGCCTCTGGGAAGTATGACGACACGAACGGACGATCAGTGGCGCTACCACCGGACATGGCGCGGTTCTTGATGTAGAGCGCGTAGTCTTTCCAGAAGTTGTTGGCTCCACTGAGGCGCGGCCGCTGCTCGGAGTGGCCTCGCTTTTCTTGGACTCGGCGCACTTTGCCTGGCGGAATATACGGCAGATCTTGCTGTGCACTTCGGCTGCGCTTAGACGACGCATCATTTTTGTCGTCTTCGCCGTTGCTCTCGCTCTCGCTGTTGATGCTCCGCACGCCCATGTTGTCATCGTCGTCGTCGTCTTCATCGCGGTCGCGAGCAGTTTCACGAGCACGCAAACTTGACATCAGCATCATTTGTCGAGCTTGTTCTTGTTGTTGTTGTTGCGCTTGTATCGGAGCTGCCATGCCAAACATCATAGGGGCTGACGCCAAAGCAGCTGAGCCACGAGCTCGTGATGGATACCCCGCGGCAGCTGAGCCAAATCCCAAACCACCTGGTGGTGCAGGTGCCAAATCCCCCCTGGCATGCTCGGTGGTCTCCATCATTGAGACCATTTCGCACTCCCAGTCTACCACCTCCTCCGGCTTCACGAGTCCTTGAGTGAGCACTGTGTTGTAGATGCTCTTCAACGTCGACCGGTTCGACGGTGACAGGTACACCTGATCGATGTCATGAGCGACAGCGTCACAAATGCGGTACACCTCGGCAGAGTCCGACAGCGCCTCGGCCAGCAGAAGCTTCTCCACGCCGCTCAGGCGCTGGATGACGCCGGCACGCAGGTAGTTGCGTCGCACGCTCGCCTCGTCTCGCAGCACAACGTAATCCACGAACGACTTGGACAGCTTTGACTCCACTAGCGGCTTGGCGTGCACATCAAAGAACTCGGGGTCCTTCTTGAACAGGAAGAAGTGCAGCTCGTCACACGCGTTAGCGTAGTAGAACCGCTGCTTGGCTGCGTCGCCTTGCTGGAACCAAGACGTCAGTGTCTGGGCGAGAGTGTTAACGGCAGTCGAAGCCGCGAGCGTCTTCCACAAATCCACAACGTCCCCAAACGCCTGGTACATGGCATACGTGCTTCCGAAGGCTCTGGTGAGCGACCGCTCCTCGCCTTTGCTCACGCACTCGTGCTGGTCTTCTTGTTGGAAGTGCTCCACAGGTGACAGCGCTTCGTCGTGCGATAGGCTGATGTCCCTCGTCGGCACAAACGCCAGTAGCGTTGGCTTCGGTTGAAATGTCGATTCTTGGGTAGTGACTTGGTCGGTTTCTGCGTCCCAAGCGACCACAACGATCTGGTACGCCGCACTGTTCATGTGCTCGGCATCCAGTAGAACATCGGTGAGGTTGAGACGGACGACTCCTTGGGTGTCGACTGAGTTTGCCTGAATGCAAATCGAGTTCGATCCGAGGAACGAAATGCTTGGCGAATGGTTGCGCGTTGGGCTTGATCCGAGCTTGCGACTTGCATATCTAGCACCGAGGCCTCGTCTCTTCATTTTTTCGCTTCCCTTTCCTTGTCCGGCATCTCGTGACAGATTGGTCTTGAACCCCGTCACCGCGTCGCCATCCGACACCGTCACAACCTCCATGTCCGTTGTGGAGTCCACAAGCGGACTCTGGATCCATGTCAGCTTCGGGACCGTGCACGGCGTAGCCCCTCGCGAATGACTGCCGCTGCTGGATACCTCCAACGCGCGACGCTGGAGAATGTACGAATACTCGTCACTGATCTTCCGCTTCTGAAGGAACTCGTTGTCGAACAGCGTCGTCGCGAAGACCGCTTGCGACAGCAACACTTGCGAGTCGGCGGCGACCCGTGGCGTCTGTCGAGATCCCCCGAGCTTCCGCGTCAGATTCTGGCTCCATCCATCCTGAAAGTGCTTGATGAACACGATGACCCGCGTTGACTCGGTCTTTGCATTCTGCAACTCAACCCGCAAGATCGCTTGACGCGTGGTCGCCTCAAACGTCACGTCCTGGGAGAGGATCATCAGAGGTGCGCGCAAAGTCGCGAAAAGCAACTTCTCCGACTGCAGCAAGATGCCTGCACCCAATGCGGCCAGCTCTTTCTTGGCTGCGCACACCGCGACCGCGCATTTCATCGACAACGGACGAACGTAGATGAGGAAGTTTCCGGGTCGGTCGAATGTGGCGGAGACACCCACTGCCGTCCCATTGTGATTCTTGGCCACAGTCAGCGTGGCACCCACACTCACGGGCTCGAGGACCTCGGCGTCATCATCCTTCAGCTTGATCACTTCGTACAGGCAAATTATTCCGACGGCCAGCCACTTCTCGATTTGGTCAGAGTAACCCACCGCAATGGGAACTTCGACCGTCTCGCCCACCTCGCAGTTGACAGCCGACAGGTGATTGCTCGACAGATTGGGCAAGCCCCATCTCCACTCGGCGAGACCTCCAGATGGTGTCAGCAGCGAAATCGACACCCGGCTGATGTCCTTCAGCTCGCCGAGCTTCACTTCACCATGCTTGTCTGTCTGCAGCTTCACTTTGATCGGCGCTCCGTAGTGCTCGTTGTGGAAGATGCAATCGAGGACAACGTCAGGGACCTTTTCGCCGTTGTGTCCGAGGACGAGGACACGGAACTCGGTGCGACCGACGCCGCTGGTGGTCCCGATCGGCTTCCGAATCAAGTGAGGCGTGTACGTCGTCGCGTAGCGACTGACGCGCTGGATCTCGAAGCGCGTGGCACAGCTGACGGCTGGCAGCTGATTCTTCTCGTGCTCAACATAGGCACTGCCAACTTTCGCTACACGTGCGGTTAGCGTGATCGACAATGACTGTGCATCCATCGGAATGTCGAACGACGCTGGAGACTGGAGCAGGTGCGTGGTCGACACAAAGCGCTGGGTCTCTCGGTGGGTGTTCTGACCGTCCCCGTCATTTGCAAGAGCGAACTCCAAGGTCAACTCCAAGTCCACGAGCCGTTCCAGCGAAATCTGGGTCCCGCCAATACGTAGGCGGAGGCCATGCGTCGCCAATTGAGCGCGGACACCTGGAAGTAGCTGCTCAGCGTCGATGTGCATGTCAGCACTCAGGCGGAAATCTTCACACAGGTACGTGAACGACTGGTGGAAGAATCCGAAGGATCCGTGGCAGAGCATCAGGGCGAACTTGTCAGCGGTCGACGACTGTCGAAATGGAATCACGATGAGACCTTGCTCGTCCGCACTGTACTCCCGCCCCTGCTGCGCACGACTGCGACCCGCCTTCACGTTGAGGACGACGGCACGACTGTCGCGAAGCACCTCTCCTTGCTCGTCCATAACAACGAGCTCGTGGCCGCGACTTGTGATGCGCTCGACGTGGCGAAGAAACCCGCGACGCAGAATGGCTCGGCACGTCAAGCCCTTCTCCAATATCTCCACCACGTACACACCACGCTCGCGCTTGCCACGGCGCGCCGCCAGGAACTCGATCGGAATACGCGCCTCTTGCCACTTGGTCATGTGACTGAGATCCAGTACGACCTCTTCATTTGGCAGTAAGCCATCCAAGCACACGTCACCTCGGACCTCGTGTCGCAGTCGAGAGTAATACTCCTCCGTCTTGATCTCGTACAAATGCGCCGTGAGCGTCTGCACGTTGCGCACACGGACGTTGACCACGAGTGGCTCATCCGGCGCAAAGTACGACGGGTTGAACTGACAAAAGGAGATGTCGGGGGTTGTCAACGCGGACTCCAGCTCGCGGCCTTTGAACGGCAGCTTCTCGGTCCATGTCGAGAGATCGCCACTCCCGAGCTTGACCATCGCGAAGGCCTGCTGAGCCTCGAGCCACTCACGACCGAGATGTTGCTCGAGTGCTTCGAAGACCCTCGACGCGTCTAGCTCCGAGCTAAACAAGGCTCCGATGACGTCTTTCATCAGTTGATCCTGCTGTAATTCCGCTGTGGCGGCCGCGAGAGTATCGGCCCCAAACGCGGGTGAAAACCGCACAGTGTCAGCATGCACGCCCTTGACAATCTTGACGTATTCTTCCAGCGCTTTGACGAGCTCCGGAGTCGTTTCTGGGCGAAGCCAGTACAACTCGTGGTGCAGCTTGAGCGCTTCCAGGCGAACATACCGCCGTGTATCGTCGACAGCAAACGAAAAGTGCTCAAGGAACTTGACGCACTGCTCAACCCCTTCCAGTTGCTTGTGGATGAAAGCCTCGCCTCTTCCGATGGTCGGCTGAGTATCAAAGGCTTGCGATGCGGCACTGACCAGCAGCTGAACCCCACGCCGAGCAAACTCAACGTTGTCTCGGAAGAGTTCTGGTTCTTGCTGCATGCATTGCTGCAACTGCGACAACGGCATGCGCTCGTGCGCACGTCGAAAGCTGAAACCGCGGTTGTTCATCTGCAGCTTCTCGCGCTTGATGTCCTCGATGACGACGTCGACAAACCCGGGGAGGTTGGTGTACTCGAAGGCATGGTCGTCGAGAAACTTCTCGAGCACGGCCCAGCGCACGTCTTTCGATATCTCGGACTCGTTTGCTCGCGCGATCTTCGCGAAAAGAACCTCACGTAGCATGGGCTTCAACGACGACAGCGAATAGGCAGCACTTGACGTCGTCGCGCTCTCGAGAGAACTCCACACCCTGTCAATCAGGCCGGCTGTCGATACCTCGGTCTCCCTGGGCATTAGCGTGATTCCAACATACCGCTTAGTACTGTCACCATTCCTTTGTCAGTGATAAAGTTGTCACCCACACAAACAATCACTTACTTGAGCACAGAAGGGTAGGACTCCTTCTTGACAGACGTGGCGGCACCGATCGGCTCCGGATCGGCGAAATTGACGTTCACCGCGCTAGCAATGCGCGTGGCAACACCCTAGTTCCCATTCCAGCAAAGCGAAACGTCAGAGGAAGCGCACACAAATCTCACACGTTTGTGTCCAGAGTAGTACGCACCGTCAAACGCTCCGACGACCCATCCAGGCGGTGCTGCAGCTCCAACTCGAGCAACAGGCGGCGCTGCTGCACGCGCTGGTACTTGCGCGAGCATCCCGCCACCTGAAGCACGCGCTCCGCCTCGACCAGCGCCCGCTTCTCCTCTTCGAGCAACTCCTTGGCCGCCTCGTGCTCTCCGCTCTCCGCCAGCGCCTGCACACTCAGCAGCGAGCACAGCGCGCGGTAGTACTCAAACTCGGCCGAGCCGGGCACGAAGCGTTGCTCCACGAGAGCGCGCTTGGCCGCGGCGTCCGGCTCGAGCGCGAACTGCTGCGCGAACGCGACGCGCGCGTCCTCGTCCAGTGCCGAGCCCTCGGCCGCGAGCGCCGTCTCCCAGTCCGTCTCCACCATCGCTTGGCTTACTTTGTTGTGGTCGACCGTCGAACGCTGGCCGTCCTTTCCCAATTGTTCGGGGACCGGCCAATTTGGAAATGACAAGGAGAAAGGCCCGAATTTGTGAGCGGCAAGGTCAATCTAGACCATCACTCTGCTACATTCATTCCATGTTGGGTTGAAATACGAAGCCATGGGTTGAAACCTGCAGAAACGCATGTGAACCTGTATAAATGAATGAAAACTTGCAGAAAAGAATACAAACCTGAGTTCAAGAATAATAGTTGAGAGGTTGTCGTCCGGCGCTGTTGAAGCTGCACGCACGCTCTGCATGGACACGACGCCCAAAATCGAATTGTGAAGCGGAATTGACATGGGCTCTGCCCATTTGCTGAGATTCGATGCGCACGCATGTGGCGCTAGCAACAGGGTTGATATGAGAACTCATACGCCAACATTGGAGCAGTCAACCCTTGCCGATGTGACTCGAGGCACAGTAGAATAGCTGGGGACCACGGCATCAACGAACGGATCTAAAGGTTTTTCAGTAGTTACTCGGTGTTCTCCCAGAGGAGGTTCTCCTTCTCACTGTATCAAAACACCACGACGAACAGGAAGATGACGAGCAGCAGCACCAAAAAGATCTTGAGGATGAGCGACCGGTTGCCCGAGACCATGTTGAACAGTTTGAGCAGCTCGCCCTGAGCCGACTCCACGTTCGCTTGGCTGGTTCAACAAGGAAACAGCAAAACATCGTCAATACATAATGAAGCGCACGGTATCCAGACGAGGAGCTGCAAAACGTACGCAACGTCCATGTCATCGTCGATCCGAGCGATGATCTCGCCCTGCTCCGCGACCATCGTAGCCATTCGCGTGTACATGCCGGTAATCTACAGACAAGCACAACAGTCATATCATCAGTTCTGCACCTTGGCAGCCCGCAATCTGAGGCAAGACGGCGCCGCTCCAATGCATTACCTCGACGATAGTGCTCTCGACTTGCATGGCGTTCTGGTATCTCGTCTGCGCGTCTTGGCGAGGGTAGTACTGCATTACTTGCTGTGCCCCGCCGTTGGCACCGCCCTTGCTTCCGGGCGTCGACGGCCGCTGCTGTTGCATAAATGGAGTAGACCCGAGGTTCGCTCGCCGCCGAAGTCCAGCGCCTGCTGGTGGCGCATTTGATGCTGAGGGATATGGGGGAGGCGCAGCACCAGGCGGCGGCATTTGACTACCGTTTCCTGGGATAAATGGCTGCGGCCGAGTCGGTGATTCAGAGCTCGCGGCGCGGGTATTTGCGAGGGATGGTGTGCCACCGTTTGTTGCAGCTCCATTTGCGTTGCTTGACCCCGTTCGAGCAAACAGCGGCGCGTTAATGTGGACCATCGGACTGCTGCCGCCGTGGGAGAACTTGCTCCGCCGCGAGCTGCGCTCCCGGATGGTCGCCGTGTGCTGCTGAAGCGCGTGCTGTCAACACAGATAACAATGGATAGTCAGCGTCCCATGTATCAATAACATCAAATACGCGTGCCGCCCCATAGAGCCACGTACGTGGAACTCCTTGGCGCTCCTGGCGCAGCGCGTCTTGAGCGACGAGCAGATGATGCTAAAATGCGCCTGGTGGTGCTGCTGGCTGCGGCCACGCTGCACGTTCATCTCCTGCTGGAACATCTGGATGTTCTTCTCGATCGCGGCCAGCTCCTTCTTGAGCACGTCCGTGAGCGTCGCGATCTGCGCGCTCGGGTCGTCGCCGATGATGGACTTCTTGTTCACGAGCTCCTGCAGCTCGCGCAGACACAGCTCCTGCTGGCGCAGCTGGTCCGCGATCTGCTGCGCGCGCCGCGCATCGCGCGAGAGCGGTCGGTGGTGCGGCTGCGGCCGGTGCGCGCCCGTGTCGAACAGCACCGTGATCTTGACGAAGTCGCTCGTGCGGTCCGTCATTTTCGCTCGCGGCGACTGCTCTGTCACCCCGCTCGAGCCCCGGAGCGAGGAGAGTGTTCGCCCAGTGTTACCACACCGGCTTGAGGTGTGGAGACAGGGAGAGGGGGCTAGCAAGCGCGCCGGAAGGGCGAGGCGCGCGTCGAGGAGGAAGCGCGGTGCGGTGCGACGTACCTCTTCGCCTCGGATTAACCGGAGCGTGCCAAGTGGAAGGCGTTCCCGATCGGGCTAACTAACTGTTACACGTTAGATGAAGACGTAACCGAAAAACAAGTTGAGTCACGGTTCGATTGTAATTTTCTCGAATATTTCGTGAAACTTACTTCGCTGTAACGTATAAAATCAAAATACCGAAATTCCTATATTATACGCCACCCCCCACATACTAAATACGGGATATCGGTTTAAATACGGATGTGCTGTAATTTAACAAACTAAAGCGTTTTTTGTTCATTATTTTTCTGCGACTTGGCGCGACCGCCAGTAGACGACGAGGCAGCGCACCTGACGTGGGTTCAATCCCCATAAGGGTCGGAAAGTTGAATTGCCTTGACACGGCAAACCTTGGTGCCAGGGTTCCAAGGGCGGTAGGTGCACCTACTGCACGTCCCCTCCATCCCTTTCGTCCTCTTCAGCATCACTCGCGTCCCCTACGTACGCTGC